>JAOVVI020005274.1:0-14331 GCA_028571085.2 Nepenthes alata
TGAAGTTTTAATTAGTCTAGTAGTCATGTAATTGGATAGCATTCAGTTTGTAATACATGTTGTAGGCAAATAGAACAATTATTTTTATTTGGGAACAATAAAATAAACTACATAAGAGTTAAGAAGAGGTAACATATAATCAAATGGTATCTTAAGAATTATGTCCCCTTGCATGGAAGAAAATTATCAGGTGGGAGGAATACTGAAATCTTGTTGGGATCATTTTTGCTTTTGCCAGTACACAAAAATCAATTCTGTTATCGTTTAACATTTTTAAGGTAGATAATAGCAATATTTGGCAGTTTTTATGTGACGTATCATATTTTCAACTGAAAATCTGGCAGAATTTTGACTGAAATACGACTGTCGGCCAATACAAAACCTATAATTTTCATGTATAGCACACATATATATCCACAATTCACAAACATAGGATCCAAAAGCCACAAAACCACACGTGACATCCACGCCATAACTCTAGTACGACGTTGGCTCAAATAAGATGCCACTAGGTACCAAAAATAAAACGTAATATCTTGCAGAAGCATATCCATCGAAAACAGTGAAAACTAACTATATCTGCATCATCATCATCATCATACATAGATATTAATATACAAATCTATCTGAAATATAAAATATTCCATTAGAAGATACAAAAATGTATAACTAAGTCCATAAGGTCATCTTCCATGTCGTCCAGTTTGCCTGACTCAAATCCTCTACTCTGTCCCATCGGGTGCAAACTCATACTCATTTGAAGAAAGTAAGTAGTAAGGGCGAGCAAAATACTTAGTAAAGCACATATTTAATAAAGAACATACATATTTTATAATCAAAATTATAATATTGCATGTAGGAGAAAGGAGAGATGCATATAAGATCATAAAACACAATTCAGAAAGGAATGCTTTCATAATACGTTCTCGATTTCTTTAATTCTTTTTCTTTTCTTTTCTTAATCATTAAACCATGTTGAAAAACTTATTTCGTTGGCGACCAAGATAATAAGCAATATACGTAAAATATAGCAAATGAAGGAAATAAGAGTATAATAAAAATGTATAAACATGAAATATGATTAAATGTGCTTTTCAAAATTCATTCATCTTTTTTATTTTACTTATTCTTTCATTAGGTTTCAAAACATGTATAAACTTCTTTACTTTGTAAACCAAAGCCTCTAGGCTAACTAAAGAAGCGATCGGTCATAACCTGGATTGTATTTGCTTCTACACAATCAAAAGCCATCTCCTCATATTCAAAATTCAGAGACAGACCGTCTATATATAATCCATATAAACATGCTAATAGTTGCATGCGGCACCAAAGTAGACAATGATCTTCCACTATAATACATTAACGCATGACAAAATATACTATCTGATGAATATTCCTCGGTCTAAGTTTTTAGTTCCTTATTTTCTTAAAAAATTCTACTCTTAAATTTAAAATTCTTCATTCCTACTCTATTGGAGAATGATTTATAAGTTCATAATTTCTTCATTCCCACTCCACTAGAGAACAATTCACAAGTTCATAATTTTTTCGTTCCCACTCTACTAGAGAACGGGTCATAAATTTATCACTTAATTGTAGAAATTCCCTTAATACTTTCTTTTTTCATAAGCATATTTAGATATATATTTTTATATTCCTCATGAGCTTAAATCCTCACGTGATCATAAATTACATGCATAATTTTTCTTAGAGTTTAAAGAATCAGAAAATTCTTATCACTTTAAGCAAGGAATGATTTCAAAGCTTTCGAACGATAAATTCTTTTATAAACGGTTCATAACGTGGTTTTAAGAACATGTTAAAATCAACGTATTCATAATACATGTATAAATCATCATAAAATTTGGAACATGTAATTAATTCTTACCACAATGAGACAAATGTAACTCTAGAACTTTGGGACAATAAATTTCTTCACAAATACATGCAACATAATTTTTTGAGTATATACAAAATAACATATTTAATATACATGCATTTTGATATTTATGTCCGACAATATTCTGAAATATATAAAATTGACATATATAAAATCTATGCGCATAAATATAAAATATACTAGTATCCTTGTCCGTTAAGCTAGGGTTATAAATTTCTAAAGCTAAATCATATATAAATTATAATTAATTCAGGTAAAATCAAAGGGTGTGTGGGTTAGGATTTCCGGTGAGTATAGTCCCACATAAAGTTACCGAATTGGACACCCAATCGATAAATAAATATATACAAGGTATGAGTATTCATATTCTAAAGCCAATGCAAGCATAAATCTCAAAATAAACGAAAAAAGGGTTCTAGGCTCAGGTTAGGGTTCCACATACAAAAAATCGATCAAAACTAAGAAATCGGATATGAAATAAATATATATGCATACTCAGATCATGGGTTCCATTAAATATAAACTTATTTGGGTATTAGAACGATGATACCCGAAGAAAAAGGAACAAATGTGTAAGAAAATGAAAGAGGAGGGTATGAGTCCACTTATATCGACTCAATCTATCACTTATCTAACTAACTCTAAGTCGAAATTGAACCCGAGAACCTTGATTTTCTTTTCCTCTCTCTTCTCTTTGCGCTCTCTCTTCCATGTGGAAAGCTGAAAAATGATGCTTGAAAAACCCTCGCGGCCCTTTTATATCACTGGCTGGCACTCAGGCACGCCCTACCCCAAAATTAGCGCCTAACAGGCACTACTGCTCAAGTTTGGGCGCCTGCGGCGCTGCCTGAGGTGCTCTGCAGGTGTCCCTCGCCCACTCTTCCTACGCTCCTCAAACTTAATTTTTTAATCTGCATTAAACCTAATTTTAATTAAAATAACTTAATTATCCGTAATTATGATATTTAAAAATCGGTACATTATATTTTAAGATTGATGTGATTGAGCCAATAGTCATTCATCTTTAACGACACCAAATTTCTTATCTCTTCTATCTTCTTTTCACCTTCCCATCGTGCATTCTTTCGTGGCTTTCCTTCTTCTATTCATTCATCTTTAAGTTTGGTTATTACGAATAACCTAAACTAATTTAATGTATAACTATTAAGAATGAGATCATACACTTAAATTTGGTATAAGTCTACTAAGAAATGGATAGAAATTCTTAGTTCTTCACTAAACAAAGCCTAGTTGATGAATAAGGGGTCAAACACTATGATACATACATTGAAGAGGTCCATTTTGACACTTAAATAACAGACAATATACTTATTAATACGTGTAAGTTTGATGAATGGTACATCTTTCATAGTGAAAATAATCAGATTAAACGTAGTAGAAGTTTTCTTTTAAGTAGTGTTTTGTGGATGAGTAGCCTTGTGCCTAAAATAGCATTGTCTTAAAATGGGGCTGATGTCAAAAGTTTAGATAATCCTTTGACTATTGCATGGATATTAAACGACTATGATACTAATAGTATGATAACGGCTTTTCCATTGAAATTATTTATTTTCTTATAATTTTTTTTAGCAGTCGTGTACACTTTTGAGATTAAAATTTTAAATTCTATTTGAAGTAGATTTTTCAAATCGTCATTTTTGTAAAAGTTATTGACTTTATAGATGGATCGAGACCTATTTAAAAGTACCGATTTGACATTGTTGTTTCAGTGTGAGATACAGAATTATGACTGTATCAGTGAAATGCCCACTTGAATATCTGTCCATGGTCCCAAATTTATGCCTTATTTTTTTTAATTGAAAATTTTAATTTAATAATAATATTATTATTATTTGGGTCCCACCAAAATGGTTGGTTGAGAAGGTCATCTAAAGAGGGAAAAGCATGCGGACCTTCCACCAAAGTGAATGATAGGGATGGAGCACCCACGCCAAGCCACCGAGTCCCAGTCACCCAAAATTCGGCCCAACGACAGGCCCTTTTTTTAATTATGGATAATTATTTAATTTTATCTGATAAAATTTTGTAATTACTATTTTTTAAAGCTTAGAGAGAAGAAGCCGAAGTCCATGTCTCTCCTCTGTTCTCTTCGCTCCTCAGGTTGCTTAGCTCGTTGTCTTCTCTTCCTCTCTCTCGTTTCTGTCTCTGTTGATCCCAATCCCATGCCTTTTCCATTATTTTCTCTTCTGTTAGATATCCACATTCTACATTCTCAGAGCTTCTGAGGAGGGGGAAAAAGTTAGAAGGGGGAGAAATCGGAGGGTTAGTGATGGGTTCAGCCTCGACTCAGGGTCACAGTTACGATCTCTCATTTAAGATCTTGTTGATAGGAGATTCTGGAGTTGGTAAAAGCAGTCTACTTGTAAGCTTCATATCAAACTCTGTTGAAGATCTCGCTCCAACCATCGGTACTTCTGCTCCGTTCGTCTCTCTATTTCTGCGATCATTAGAGCTTGATTCGTTTGATTCTGTCTTTTCGTTTTTCTTTTCGGCTTGTGAACTGGCATTTAGAAATGGCATTGATGTTGTTTGCTTTGCATTTATCTTCATTTATTACCTGATTGAATCTGATTTGACATACGTGACAGCGAGTTTGTTGAATAATAAACCCAATTTAATTAGGTATATTATTTTAATTTTGTGGATGTATTTTTGTTAAATTAGGATACCTGGGAAGTTTAACGTGGATGGTGAGTTTTTTGAAACTTTAACTTGGATGGCGAGTAACTAGGATATTTAATGTTTTGGGAAGGACAATGTGCAATCGAATGTTTCTAAATTTAATGAGTTTGAATATGTATGGAATCATGTACTATGGAAATTATGGAGAAGACAAATTTGAAATAAAAAAAAAAATCAGATTTATTTATTTCTTCCTCACGTTGCTTTTGCTGCTATCAAATCAAATGATGTGTGAGATCTATCATGTTTGAAGTCCACAAAGTTGAATCAGAGACTCAAAACATTTAAGCCACTGGAAAGACTTAAGCCCATACACTTCGCACATCTCTCTAGCCTGAACGTTGCCATGAACGACTTCTTCTTCCAACTAAAAGTTCCATTTATTGAAAAAGATCACCATAGAGCATTTAAATAAAGGTAACATCGGGATCTCAAAATTTATGGGATGTAGTTGAGAATGGATATGAGTAACCCAACTGATGTGAGTCTTACATTGAAAAGTTGGAGGCAAAACCCCCAGCTTATAAGTTAGGGGGCTCTCCCTCTTATTAGACCAGTCTTTTGGGTAGGCTCTTCCCCTGGCTTATGCTCGTATCAATGGTGCTTTCATTTTGACCAGCCTCGACTCGGAGAGGGCTACTTGCGGAGGATTCTGACTGGAAAGGGTTACCTGCAGAGGGGCTGACCTGCTGCCGGTACGCTGGGGCGGAGTAAAGCATCGCAGAGTGAAAGCTGCCGAGTGAAGTGTCGCAGAGTGTAGCCGCCGAGGTCTATGGTTGTTGAAGGAGTGAGGAATGATGCGAGTCCCACATTGAAAAGTTGGGGCTGACCTGCTGCCGGTGCGCCGGGGCGGAGTGAAGCATCACAGAATAAAAGTCGCCGAGTGAAGTGTCGCAGAGTGTAGCCGCCGAGATCTACGGCTGTTGAAAGAGTGAGGAACGATGCGGGTCCCACATTGAAAAGTTGGAGGTAAAGCCTCCAACTTATAAGTTAGAGGGCTCTCCCTCGTACTAGATCGGTCTTTTGGGATGGGCTCTGCCCCTGACTTATGCTCGCATCACCAACTCTTAAATGCAAGAGGAGAGTTTATTGGAGATTCAAAGAAACACCTTGAAGGAGATAAGACAAAGATAAGCAGGCATTGTATTTTATCAACTGAGGTGTAGCTGAATCAAGCTTTGAGAAGATTTCTGCTGCAACTCTCTCTAAACAAGCCTAGGAGATTTTAAAAAGTTCACATAGAGATTCGATAAGATAGTGAGAGTGCGCTTACAAATTCTACCGGGCAAATTTATGACATTGAACATGAATGATAATGAATCCATTTCTGATTATTTCACAAGAAAAATGATTATTGTTAACCAAATTCAAAGAAATGGTGAGAACCTTAAGAATATAAATGTGGTGGAGAAAATATTACGGTCACTAAGTTCCAAATTGAACATGTTGTCCCTACCGAGGAGTCAAAGGATGTTACCTATTTGACAATTGATGACTTGAAGGCTACACTTAAATTTCATGAGCAAAGGATTAACAAGAAGTCATTAACTTCTCTTCAGCGCACTCTCCAATCCAAGCTTTCTTTTAGAGAAGGCAAAGAACAAGGGGAACATCTCAAAAGAGGCCAAGGTAGAAAAAATGGTGGAGGAGGTAGAGATGGAAGATTTTTTAGTGGAAGTAGATGCAGTGAAAATTCATTTGTACCTAAGAAGACGTAGAGGAAGAGCAAGATGAAGAGGAAGAGATGTCGCAATTTTGATTGACAATGGCACAGCAAGAGAGATGTGAAGTGTTTGTCAAAACTTTGGGCATTACAACTATGAATGTAGATTAAAGGTGAACGATGAAAACAACTAATATACGATCTTGTGGAGGACAATGAATCTGGGCATACATCCTAGATTTGGTGCAAGCAACCACAGTGTGGCAAGAGAGAAATGTTCGTTGAACTTGAGAAAGTCACTTAAGGACAAGTAATCCTTGGCGTTTCCTCCAAAAATCCAGTGAAGGGAATAGACAAGATTCTCATCAAACTCAAAAAAAGTAATTACGATTTTATTTTCGATGTTTATTATGTTGCAGATAAGATAAACGATATGTTGAGTTTAGGGCAACTTTTGGTAAAGGAGTAAAACATTAGCATAAAAAATCTTGATCTTACCATCAAAGATACTTCTAACAAATTGACTGCAATTGTGAACATATCAAGCAACAGGATCTCCTCTTTGGGTATCAAACATGATGCTATGAAGTGCCTGAATGCAATTTTGAAAGATGAGACTTGGTTGTGGCACTTGAGATTCAGCCACCTTAATTTTGGTGGGTTAAAAGCAAGGATATTGTGAGAGGTTTGTCTCAAATTGACCATCCAAATTAGACTTGTGAATGATATGTCCTTAGAAAGCACCGTAGATCCAACTAATCCAAAGAAGTGAAGTGCAAAGCATTGAAAACATTAGAATGTTTGTGTCCATTAAATTCAATCTCAAATGGTCAGAATAGGTGTTTGCTTAACTTTTTTGATGACTACAGTCGAAAGACTTGGGCTTATTTCCTAAAAAAGAAATCTTAAGTTTTTTTTTTTTGTTTTCAAGGAGTTCAAAAGTTCTGCAGAAAAGCAAAGTGGGCACTTCATCAAGATTTTGCAATCTTACGGTTACAAGGATGCATATACTTTATGGGGTGGGTTTGATTGGTGGGTATATAAAATTATAGGATCAATCACTTCTTGATGCATCATAACACATTCTCTGTTATATGAAAGGAACTCTCCATGATGATTTGCTTTATTCAATTATAAATGAGTATGCTCTAATTGACTATGCCAATAGTGATTGGGGTAGAAATTTGTATGAATGGAAACACACAATTGGATTTGCTTTCTTCATGGAAATTCAGCATTTACTTTGTCGACTTGTGAAGCCGAGTATGTGGTGGCTAATTCTACCATTTCTCATGTAATTTGGCTTAGAAATTTGCTGAATTTTTGGGATTTTCACAAGCAAGTCACATAAATATTTATGTTGTTAATAAGTTTGCAATTGCTTTCGCAACAAATCCAGTGTTCCATGAAATGAGTAAGCATTTTGACATACTTTGCTATTTTATCTTGGAAGGAAGTGAAGTTGATTTATTGCAAATCCAATGAAGTTGCTGACATTTTTGCAAAACCTTTGAAGCTTGAGGTGTTCAAAGAGATTGAAGACTCTAGATTAATTGTGTTTAAGGGAGATGTTGAATAATAAACCCAATCTAATTAGATATAATGTTTTAATTGTGTGAGTGTATTTCAATAAATTAGGATGAGTACCTAGGAAGTTTAATGTAGATGTTGAGTCCCTAGGAAGTTTAATGTGGATGGTGAGTACCTAGGATGTTTAATGTTTTGGGAAGGACAATATGCAAGTGAATATGTCTAAGTAGAATGAGCTTTGAATTAGTACTTGTATGTAGTCATGTACCATGAAAATTATAGAGAAGACACTTGAAATGAAAATTAGATTTATTTGTGTCTTCCCTACGTTGCTTCTGCTCCTCTCAAATCATGGATGAAAATATCGGTATCAATATCGAACTATACATATTGATATGAGATATATCGAAAAAAAATTTCAAAAATCGCAAGTGGTCTGTGCTGAATCGGCCAATATGTTGCAATATATTATCAACGTTATGATATATTACGATATTATTGCGGTATCGATAAATGTTGGTACTGGTGAACTTGATAGTGATACATATTAATATTGTGGAGCTCAATATCGAAATATATCGGTTGATATTTATATCAGTGTCTCAGATAAATGACGTGTGAGATCTACCTTGTTTGAAGTCCAGAGTATAAGCAAGTAATTCATTGGATTTGAGGAAATTATGGATTGATAAATTGGAGTGAAATCTACTACTATGTGCTGGTGAAAAACAAGTTACTTGATTATTCATTATGGATATATTTATCCTGCAGTTTTTGATTTCTACATGCTGATGAATAATGTTCCTTAATTATCACCATGGATTCTATTTTGTGGAATGGATTTGGAGACTAGTGTTGGTAGGCATTGTGTTTTGGATTTTTATTGTGTAAGATCGTGGAAGGTGTGCTAAAAAACACGGCATTCTCCCTGGGCTAAGATGTTAATATCCGACGTATGTTGGGCACCAACACTCTCCCGACATGCCTAGAAATGTGTCTATTTTCTTTTCTTAATTTTGACACGTGGAGGCATATTTTGGACACTCTTGGGACAAGTTTTGAACATATTTTTATTTAAAATTTTTGCTCATATTTTGCATATTTTAAAAATTATAAAGTGTAAAATATTAATGTTAAAATGTAGATATTGATAATATTGAAAATTTACTATATTAAGTTTTGTAGTAGTTTGTTAAGTTACATCGTTGTGATTATTCTACTATAATAGCTTGTTAAAAATATTATAATATAACTCATTTGTATTGATTTAGTTGTGAACTTTCATGTGCTTTTTGGGTAAAGAAATAAGAAATATGCATATTGCTAATTTGGTATAAAATAGAATTGATGGGTTTGCCAGTAATGGGCCGACTCAAGAAGGAGGAACAACCCAGAACCACAACGGCCCATTTGCGCTTGGACGGTCAATGCCAACTGTTGACCGGTCGAAAGGCCAATGAGCCAGAAGAAGCCCAAGAACAGGACGGCCCACTTGGGCCCAAGACAGTCAACGCTTCCGTTGACCAAAAGTATGACCAGTTGACCGTCTGAGGGTCAGGCCTCAAGTGGGCCAAATCCAGTTTGGCTCACGCAATCGTCCTCGACTAGCAATAGTTTTTTTCCCTAATTTCGTGTTCTCCACAGAAGGCAATATTTATTGTAACGGTTATCAGCAGATTTAATGCGTATCCTAGAAGGAAGGCGGCAGAATCCTTTCCCTGTCTGCTGGAAACCCTAACGATTGCAAAACACAGAAAGAAAGCAATCAATCCAGCGACCGTTATTGTCATAAAAGCTCCATGCCAGAAAAGGCAGCGATCCTAGCAGAGTGCAGAAATCAAGCCCTTCTGCACAAGAAAGGCAGCCTAGAGCAGCACATATAAAAGGCCATGGAGTTTACGCTTGAAGACATGCTTAAACTCGCTGAGAAAACGCTCTCATTCGCCCACAAAAAGCCCTCTACTGCAAAGCTCACACGCTTTTAGAAGACGAACGCTCTCTCTCTCTGCTACTACATTCCAGCGAACACAGTGCTTAGAGCTAACGCTCTTCACGAGCCACCAAAGCCTCTCTCAACGAGAGCACTCTTCCATTAAAGACACTCACTGCATTTTCCTTACATCATTTATTTTCACCTTCTTAATTCAAAGGCTGCTTGCTGACTTAAGTGTTAGAGTGTTTTTGATGGGACAACCTCTCACCGACACCTGACCTCTTATTCATAGTTGTGGTGTGCAGGATTCAGACTCAGTGGACGGAGCCGGACTCAGACGATCGACTTGACCCGAATCTGTTCAAAACTTGAATTTAGGACGCATCATTGGCGCCGTTTGTGGGAATGACCAAAAGTCATTCCACCTCACAACAGCAAAACAAACACGGTCAATACTTGTGCTCCAGGTGGCACGTCGACTGAAGATATCACCTCCTATGGTGACGACCCCTCATCGGGTAGCCATGCCAATAGGTGACTGACGCCAAATATATGGCCGCCAGGCATTCAGCAGAGCACCCTCTTCCTGACCCTTTGCGCTCGTTTGAAGACGCAATACTGAGGACTCTGTCCTCTAACTCCAGGATGGATGAAGAAGATCAACATCCCGACTACGAGCTATTGCATCAGCCGAAGGCAAAGTCACCCATGGCAACGACCCCTGATCGGGTAGTTATGCAGACGGACGATTGATCTCGAGCGCGCATGTGCTCGCTGTCCAGCTGGGTGCTTTGGACCTATTGTCCCTAGACTGTCTGCACCCTTCTGAAGATGTAACACTGGGAGCTTTGCCAATCAGCTTTTAAGCAATCCGAGAAAGTCAGCATCCTCAGAGGATCAATCGGCCTGACGACCTCAGGACCAAGATGGCCCCCAGTACCTATCTCATCAGGTCGACGACCTCGGCATTCGGGAGGATCTGAGCGACGGGGTCCACTCTCGGAGAAATGATCGATCTGGTCCCAGGGAACCAGGCCAAAGCCTAAAGCCCAAAGCGGCAACGCATTGTCATTCCCAAGACTGCCAGCAACCTCCATGAAGCCGGAGAGGTCCCAGGCAGAAACAACGGACAAGCCACTACCCGGTCCTACACTCGCGCGCTGCCTCGCTGAAGCGAAGAGCATAGCCTGCGAACACAGCAGGACCAATCCAAAGATGCCACGCTGGGGCTTCCCCTCCAACCTTCGGACCTCACATGACTAACCGAAGACGTTGCATTGGGGGCTCTGCCCTTCGACTCCTAAACCAACAAAGCAGACGAATATCTGCAGAAGATCTGGTAGCCTGACAACCTTGAAGCCTAAGCGGTCACAAGTGACATGGCCTAGCAGTGACCAGAAGGCAAGCCAAGCCATGAAGCACTGGTGAAGGCCCAAAGCGGCGTGATCCATGCTGCTCCAAATGTTGCCAGGAGGCGTTGACCTGGAACCCTATAGGTTCGGTGAGGCAAACCCTTCATTTCAGAGAGTAGAGGCCACGTATGCGAGATGCCAACTCGAGCGGCTGTTCCCTTGTTCATGGGCCATCCTCGGCCTCGATGATTCTCCCGAGTAAGGTGCACCGGTTAGCAGGCCGATCCCGCTACAACGCCTCTCGTCGACCCGTTGCATAGCAAGACCCTGCAAAAGTTATGGCAACACTTGCAATGGGGGCTTGACGTGCTCGGCCCACCACCCATTGCATTGCAAAAAAATCATCCAGCCAAGTGTTGCACCAATCCAGGTCATCGAGGCAGTATCAACCGACAACGGGACCGGAACCACTAGCCAATAGGCTACCTAGCGGCGGTAGCAGCGCGCTACCAACCAATTCACGGCAAAGGTCCAAATCCCAGGAGCATAGGGGCGATAGGCTCGGGCGCCTGCCAAAGTGCCCCGACGACCCTCTGAAGTGGTGCACACCAGTCGTACACTTGATACGAAGCATCACTCACGTGTCGACGACGATTCCACACCGAATCCAGGTAGGTCTTGCATATGCCATACCGCTTGCTTGAATCATGCTTCCGTTAATAGGATAGTAATATTATCTGCTCATACGAGTGATTACATAACACTGTATAAAATCATGTAACCTAGACTGTTCCTAAATTGGGCGGGTTTTCACCCGCTCGCAATTAAACCCTGGTCATCCAGGCGGTCCATGAGCGGTCGAATTAAACCCTAGTCATCTAAGCGGCTACTAGCGGTTGAATTAAACCCTGGTCATCCAGGCAGCCCATAAATGGTCGAATTAAACCTTAGTTATCCAAGCGGCCCATAAGCGGTCGAATCAAATCTCGGTCCCATCACTGAGAGGCCCATGTGCGGTCGAACTGAAAACCTTAGGGGGCTTTTCATCATGCGTGCAGCGACCTCCTCCCGAAGGAGAAAGCATCATCAGTCAACGACGGTCGACGGACTATGACTAGACGCATAAAAGTTATGATGTCCTCAAATAGGACCGAACATTGACGGTACATGCGGGTGATGGCCTAGGCTAGCAAAAGCCTGGTAATGATAGCTTCAAAGCTTAGCCGACAACCTTATCTTCTTAGCGCCATGACCTCCTCTTGGCAGGGGCGAACGCGACCGACCGGACGCGTTCGTCAAGGCCAGAAGGCTTAGATGACAACCGCGTCTCCTTAGGGCCATGACTTCCCTTCACGGGAACGATTGAAATCCAGCACAAGTCATCCCCAATGACCCTGACACTCCACTAGAAAGCAAAACGGCATCCTCGAAGAGGGAGTCACTGAGATCGGGATCCCAGGCTTCATTGTGGTCACGGTATTGACCCATTTGCTCGACCCGAGAGCCAAAGGATTCCCAGTTCTTGCAACTGAGCGTTCTAGGGTCTCTTCACTCCCAGTCCCATTGGCTAGCTCGCTATCAGCAATGCACGACGAGATGGACCCTTCCAAGGAACACAAGGTGCATCTATCGCCATAGCTCGAACGATCAGCTATCTTAAGGCAAGTCGTATACGGACCTCTCAAAGTGCGTTCCTACAGCAAGGAGACCTGATCTCGAGCCTGAGATCTTCCCTCTGCGCACTCCTAGATCTTGCCTGAGACTCGGGCAGCTCGCGGTCAGCATAACTAGTCAACAAAGATTTTTGGCTCAGCACTGATTTGGTCAACGGATCCGGTCAACCATCTTTTCCAACTCTGTTCACCGGATTCAAGGACATTAGTTAACAAAAGCGGTCAACCATATTTCCGGCTCTGTTGCGCTCTCCGGATCAAGTGATGCGGTCAACCAAACTGGTCAACCGTCAACCCAATTCCATCCTCTCTCCAGAGTCAAGCTTTTTGGTCAATGAATCCAGGTTAGACTTGAGGGGACAACATGACCATTCTCATCCCATCATGAATATGCCGAAGGCCAAATATTCGGTCCATCAGCATGGGGGGCTAGTGATGGGTCCAGTAACCATGGGCCCAAGAGGCTATGCCTCATAGTAGGCCCGCAATCCAACATAATTTTTTTAAAATGAAGTGTCCCACATTACTTTTGGAGGAATAGTGCATCTGTAAATCCCACTATAAAAGCAAGCACTCTCAAGCTTTGAAGGAAAAGCTTGAAGAAGCTCAAAAGGCTCCATGAGGCTCCACATGGCTCGAAGAAGGGCGTTGCCGTTACTAGCAAATCTCCAACGATAGTGGGATGGCGGCCAGGAGGCTACCGGTCCTCTTCCAGCCATGAGGCCTTTAGCCCTCCTTTCGTCTGGAGACCAGCAGCTATCCGCCGCCAGGAGGTTCTCAGCCCTCCGCCCGTCTGAAGGCCAGCAGCCTTCCGCCTTCAGGGGGATCTTAGCCCTCCTTCCTTCTGGAGGTCCTCTGCCCTTCCTCCCAGAGCCAGGAGCTAGGAGCCCTCTGACCTAGGAGCACTCCGTCCCAGAAGCCCTCCGTCCTAGGGCCACGAGCCCTCCGTCTCGGAGCTAGGAGCCCTCCGTCTCAGAGATAGGAGCCAAGAGCCCTCCGTCCCGAAGATAGGAACCCTTCGGCCTAGGAGCACTCCGTCCCGAAGACAGGAGCCCTCCAGCCTTGGAGCACTTCGTCCCAGGAGCTCTCCGTCCTGGGGTCATGAAACCTCCATCCCGAAGGCAAGAGCCCTCCATCCCAGGAGTCTTCCGTCTCGGAGACAGGAGCTCTCCATCCCGGATTTAAGAGCCCTCCGGCCTAGGAGCATTTCGGCCCAAGAGCCCTCCATCTTGGGGCCACGAGACCTCCGTCCCAGATACAAGAGCCCTCCAACCTAGGAGCCATCCGTCCTGAAGACATGAGTCCTCCATCCTAGGAGCCCTCCGAGACGGAGTGCTTTGCCCTCCTTCCCAAAGCCAGGAGCACTTCGTCTCGGAGCCAGGTGCCTTCCGTCCCAAGAGCCCTCTATCTCAGGAGCTCTCAGTCCTGGAGCCAAGAGCACTCCGTCTTGGAGACAGAAGCTTGCTGTCCAAGAGTCAACCCTTCGCTCAAGTAATCAGGATATTGACCCACCAGTGCAGCTTAGTCCTTCTCCTTTAAATCGCCCCTTTGTCGGGCACACTTCTAAACCGCCCATC
>JAOVVI020005275.1:1531-16678 GCA_028571085.2 Nepenthes alata
AGAGACCTCAAGAGGAACGAGCATGACATGTCACAGACTTTCTAAATACTTTCACTTTACCAAACATGGGGTTGATGATGCAACTACCACTCAAGCCAACCTAACTTTCTACTTGGAAAACCTACTGAAGCGGCTCATACTAAACACAACTATACAGTTTAGACTTCTCTTGGGATCGCGAGAGGCAGGAGGCAGGAGGCAGGAGGCAGGAGGCAGGAGGCACTAAACACAACTATACAGTTTAGACTTCTCTTGGGATCGCGAGAGGCAGGAGGCAGGAGGCAGGAGGCACGAGCATGACATGCCCTGGATTTAGTCAAATAGAATTCGTCTGCTTGGATAATAACTCCAATTTCACTTCATCAAACATAGTGCTAATACAACATTGCTCATGGCTACTTAATTTTCTAGGTGACACACCTATCGAAAACTGCTCACATTAGCTGCAACTGTACAAGTTCAAACTACTCCGGGGAACCAAGAGATGACAAGAGCCATGAGCATGGCATGCCCCGGATTTAGTTGAATAGAAGTCGTCTGCTTGGAATGTAATTCCGATTTCACTAAACAAAACATACTGTTAATACAACAACTATTCACAACCACCTAACTTTCTGCATCGGAAACCTGTCAAAAACTATTCATGTTAAATACAAGTTCAGAAGACGGCAGAGGCACGGCCATTACATGTCCCTGACTCAGTTAAATAGAAGTTGTCTGCTTGGAATGTAATTCAAATTCATTTCCCCAAGCATACTGTCAATACAAAACCATTTACAGCAACCTAGCTTTCTACATGGAAAAACCTATAGGAAATGGTCCACATTGAAAACAACTATAGAAGTGCAGGCAACTCCCGGGGATCAAGAGATGGCAACAGCCCCGATCATGGCATGTCCCAGACTCAGTTAAATAAAAGTCGTCTTCTTACTGACTTAGAAAGGTTCGGAACTGACACTACACTCCTCTGCTTCGAGGATCCAATGCCTGAAGGGTTCTCAGAACTCCGAGCCAAGCTGTCCCCTTTCGCCTGATTCAGTATCTTTGTTGAAGGGTAATATTCAGTAATGGCCATCTGGAAACCTTTTGAATCTGGGGATTGAAATTTCTCATGGGTTTCATTGGATCTTAAGCATCTCTTTCTGCATCTTTTCGACTCTTCTGCTTCCTGTGAAGGCACAAACTTGATCATTAAACAAGAAGCCTCAAAGCTTACAGCAACATCTAATGTAAGGTCGTTACCTGATTAGATGCTTTTGGGGAGAAACCGGAAAAGAGGTCAGTATGTATGGGAAAAAGTCACTCCCATATGAGCCCCACGACTCATATATAACTGTCTTTGTTTTTTTGGTGCTGGAGATTGGTGAACTGTCAGGATTCTGGTGCACATATTTCGCGTGATTATTGCTCAAGGAGGAGAATCGACAAAGAGAGGCTTGTGAGTATTACTCAGTAGGAAATCAGGAGACTTCTAAGATGAACAATGTGGATTCTTTGCCAGAGCAACAAAATGAATTATTTATATAAATTGAGTGTGGTTTTGCAAGGTGGTCCTCAACAATTTCATTCAGGTTTTGAGTGCAAATACAAAAGGAGAGAGAATTAAAGGAGATAAGGGGACTGTGTTATTCTCTGACGATATTATGTTAATATTTATTTCATTGTCTGTCATGTTGTATTAACTAAATCAATAATAGAACACTACCGCTGACATAAATTTCTTGTTTTCACTCCTGTTTGGCGTAATTCTTGAATTTTCACTTGTGTAGTAGTGTATGTGAGACTTAATTGAGAGAGAGGAGGCATGTACTCATGTTGAGAGCTGTAGTTTGTGTAACCACGACTTATTAAGTACAATTTTATTTGAATGCAAAAGTCCTGTAGTTTTTCTCCTTTGATTTAAAGGGGTTTTCCACGTATGAGTGCTGTATTTAGTGACTGATTTACATTTGTTGCAGTTTCTTTGATTTAAAGGGGTTTTCCCCGTATGAATGCTGTATTTAGTGATTGATTTACATTTGATGCAGTTTCTTCTGCTGTATTGTGGTAGTGCTGCTTTATTTCCTCATATATTTAAACAAAGGGGGGATGTTTTATCCCCAACACTATGGAAACTAGGAGAGGAAAAACATAAATCAAAATCTAGCAGAGTTTTACCTTTTTCTGCAAAAAGCTGTTCACTTTTTCCGGAAAAGCATCCCGAACGAGATCCGTATTTTCATCAGTCAGTAAAAACGAGCATCCATCATCAACATGAACTTGAGGGATATCCGGCTCATCCAATATGCTCACGGATTCATCCAATTGCATGATCTCGTCTGGTTGGGTGAGAGAGTCCTTAGAAGATATTGAATGGTTAATGTCGCCCGTCATACATGATGACTTCTTCCATCTGACCACATAAAATCGATGCCCATACCTTATTTTCAAACGTTGAATAGAATCAAACTCATACTGTCCGTACAATAAAGCTTCTGTTCGATTCGCGGCCATTTCTTTCAAGAAAATGGTGGACATCATCGGAAGCATCCTCAGCCGTATGTAAGATGGATCCCACAGTTGATGATAGACCAAAAAATCAACTAGCATGTCAGTTTCGGGGTTTTTCCAAGATATAGGGCCTCGGCAATCACTTGCTACAACACAAATCAATAAATAAGGATATTCAGCAAAAGGGAATCAACAGTAACAAGAAAAATAACATGGACAAAATCATGAAAGCATGGCGTTCATAAGATATCAAAAGCTAAGAAGTATGGACGCCGACATGGGACATGAATACAACATGACACTAACACACCGACACGTTATTTTTTAAAAATTAAGGACACGACACATTGGGGACACAAATTAAAATTATGGTTTATAATTTTTTTAATTAATGAACACTACTTTTTATACTAGATTTGTGAGTTATCGCCTTCATTTATGATGAAAAAATTAAATTATTGCTCCATGAAAGATCAGCTATAATATCGCCTTTATTTGCTTCACCTCTGTATTTGTCTTTTCTTTTTCGAGTTATGACTTTATATCCCATGAAAATTTAGTGAAAGAAAAGTATCGCCTACTACAAAAAGAGTTTCTATTGACTATGAGATAATCTTGGGGAGTGGAAACTATTGACAAAAATGAAAGAGAAAGGTACAGCTTTAAATTTTTAAAATTATAAAATAATCCACACTTTTTTAAATTTACAAAATGGTTTACAGTTTTTAAAAAATTATAAAATTACTTAACGTATGCAAAACGAATTTGGACGTGTCCGAAGTATGTACAAAATGTATCAGGACGTATCCAAAACGTGTTGGGATGTGTTCGTAACGTGTCTGAAATGTGTCGAACAAAAATAAATAAATTAACACGTGTCGAAGCGTATCCGACACGTGTCCGGGGCATGTTAGTATCCGACACGTGTCGGATACCGACACTTTGAGTCCGAAAGAGTGTCTATGCTTCCTAGATCAAAAGTAGTGAATGGAAAAATTGACCAACATATATTTTTATTGGAACCTTCAAATACCAATATGCACCGATACCGTGAAAAATTCGTGATCTGTCACTGTATCAATGATATATCACCGTATTAGTGATGCACCTAATATTGGCCAATATGTCAGTTCATATTCCCTTGATAGGCTACTATCCGAAAAAAAATTACATTCGATATATTTGATACAGATACATATCAGCCGATATGGCCGTGACCAATACCAATTTTTTCATCCATATGAGAGTTTCTTATACCTTTTAGGCCATCATAAATCATTTAACCTATTTAAGAAAAGCCCAACAGACATATGAAGAGTGTGTAACTAGATGCTTGCAATCAAATTATTAGAAGACTATGCATAATATGATGTCATACTAAGGAGTAAGTTCAGGTCGGCATGATACTGATTAAGCATTACGGGATTAAGTTCAGGTCAGCATCATACTGATTAAGCATTACAATCAACAATTTTGTTCTTAATTGTCAAATTAATTAATCATCAACAATAAACATTATAATATGAAAATTACCATTTTTGTCACTGCAATACATTTCAATGATGTCGTTGTTTGGAAAATTTTGCTCCATGGCAATTTTCCTGCAAACTCGAACTTGCCAATTTTCATTCTTCTTCCGATCGCTTTCTTTATGCACCTGTTATTCAAACATCATAGACGGGAATATCATATGAATGAATGATGAAATGGTAAACAATGCACTCAGGACAAATCTGATACTCCCTTCATTTCATATTAACTGTCCCTTTTGACTTTTTCAGGTCAAACAAAATAAATTTTGACCATTTTTCATAAATTGCATCTATCAAAAATATTTTTGAATCAAGCATATTTTTGAAAACAAATTTTCTTTTGAATATCAAAGCAAAGAAATTTGGGGTGGGGGGTTTAAGGGGGACTTTTAAAGCAATACTCAAACTACGGATTCAACACCCGATTAATTAAAGCGTAAAGCACCAATTCGATATAAGCTAGTCAAGATAGATTAGAAAGATCAAACAAAAAACAAAGAACTTTATTCCATCTATATATAATATTTTGATCTAAGATATTAATTCTTTTATATTTTAGCATTAGCGTTCTGTTTCACAGAGCTAAGGTCTAAAATATGGAAAAATACTGTTTCCACAAATTTTCTTTTTCTCTTTCATGGCTAAGAGAATGGGAAATCAAACATTTAGAAAATATATGGTCAAAATTAGTTGTGTTTAACATGATAAAAGTCAAAATGGACACTTAATATCATACGAAGGTAATAATAAACCGGGAGGTATTTGGTAGGATGAAGGAAAAAATTCAAATAGGATGTAAAATAGTCATTCATTTTCTCTACCATGACTCTAGGTACAAAAATAAGGGCCTTGCTTAGCAAAGAAAAGTAAGTTTTTCACTTGATTTAAGTAGGGAAAGAAGTGTTATGTAACCACTTATATCAGGATCCTTTTTTCCCTCTTACATCAATCAGTAATCTCTTTTCTATATTTATCGCTCCATTGCACACAGATTACAAACAAGATTGAATTCATATGTTATGTCTGCAGCCTTCGAAGAATTTCATTTTCCATATTGTACATTTCTTGGGTATATAATTTTCCATACTCGATGACAAAAAAATACATTGTATGGTCTGGATGGTATATGTAATGTTGCATGCAAAACCAAGAATCTAATTTCAAATAAACTATGCTTCTATATCATATTTAAATGTTAACAGCCAATATGATGCATAAGACCAAGTTTTTTTTTTGAAAGTTTTGTTCTGTAAATCAGTTTTAGTATATCACTTGACAAACACACAAAAAATAAAGAATTGTTCCTCAGAAAACAATATAAAAGTCGCATTGAAGAAGGAAACGGGGAACAGCAGCAAAGGTAATTGCCTCAGAAAAAATATCTCTTATAATTTCTTTAATATTTTCCCTCTTTGTTTTGGGAGTGGCAGAGAAGGGAGTGGGCGTCAATTTATTAGTAAAAACACTCAACGTGGAATTACATGATAGTGTAAGGTTCTTGGTTGTCATACCCGTTAATGGAGGAGACTTTGTAGAGACCTTTTCATCCTCCCTCACACTTCCACGGGTGAAGACTTTATTATGACAACTTAGCACCGAAGAATATAACGACATATTAAAATATGTTGGACTATTTTATAATTTTAACCAAATCAAATTATTTGAATACAATCCTCATCGTTAGGGGTAAGGAAGGACCCTTAACATTTCACAATTTTGCAGGATTAGTCCTGTAGATTGGCAGGCTCACATGAATGTGATTTATGTATACAATAGTTTTTGGGGTCTGAATTTATTCATCATCCTAAAACGTGGACAGCACATGACTGTTATTTATGTATACAATAGTTTTTGGGGTCTGAATTTATTTCTTCATCCTACTCAACGATAGAAAGGATATGTTTCTTAAAAGAGACAGAGACTGTAGATGGACAACCTTAGTCTATATGTTGCTTGTAAGCCGCCAAGTACCAGTCTCATAGCAGTACTAGTCTCATAACAGTACTGGCGCAAAAGGATCGGTCCTTCACTTGCTGATCGTTTGCGAGTCGAACTTCTTTCATTGCAATGTGAAGATCAAGTCTATATAACATAGAAAGGCATGATGCCCATGACATGTGTGGGATGAACTAAATCCTTACTGAATTTTATCTTTCCATTAGAAGGGGCTCGGACATGTTCTGCAGTACCCCCTGTGAATACTCCGCTTGTATGAAAAGTTCTTAATGTTCCCACCAGGTTTTTGAAATAGAAAGTTTGATTCGAAGGATTCTCCTGTTTATGGCTCTTGCCCGTACTTTAAACTTTACATTACTGGGTGGACAATTAGTTAGAGCAGCGGGTGCTGTAGCGAAACTGATTGCATCAGATCACTGACGAATAAAAGGTACCCTCACCCCAGGCAGAGTTAGTGAGCCATGTAATAGGCGACCATTCGTAGTTTTCATGGTTTAATCACTTTCTATAGGAGATTCATTAGAGGGTTTAGTACTATTATGGCTCCCATAACATATTGCTTAAAGAAATGAGAGTTTCAATGAACTATTGCGGCTGCTAGGGCTTTTAGTGATAGATTCAGGCATGACACACTTTTTAGTTATTGGAAGAACCCAAGTACTCTCTTTCGGATCCAGGAAACAACTCTCCGCATGTGTTTTCTCTTCCCTCGAGAATGGAATGCTGCACTGAAAGCTTCGTTCCATGTGCCTATTGAGGAATATCATAATGGCTTATTTCAATTTTAACTCTATCTCTCAATAGGATCCGTATAAAACCACGTCATGTTTCGGTCCTCTTCCCCATTACTTAGAAAAAGTAAGCCACCGGTTCAGGTACAAGATACTATCATTACCGCATAGATAATTAGACATCCAACCCGTAATCGCAATGACCAATGGGCTATTTGCTATAGTTCAAAGCTCAGTTCATAGAAGGTCCAGAGACATGAGAATGTGGTTTACTTGCTGCTTTTAAGAGCAGGGGCAGCAAAATCAAGCTGCCATAGAAAGACAAATCAAATATGAGAGACAGAAGAACGAAACAATTTGACCAAAAAAGGCAAAAAGAAAACTACAAATATATTTAAAATTGTAAAATAAGAGCTACCAAAAGAAATCATTATGGGTGTTCTTTGGTGTTGGGATGAGTTACTCACTTGTGAGTCTCATATCCATTGTATATATACATTCTTTGATTATTTTCTGGTTGCATGGAGCTTCGCGGCAGGATCGCATGAGACATGCTCAAGTGAAGGGGTTCTTCAACGAGTGAAAAGGACACTTGATACAGAGTGAAAAGATACACATGCGTGATAATCGGTAGCGTGTACACCTGACACACTTCCAAAAGGTTCATGTGCATGGGATGCCAAGAGAAATTACACAATGTCAGATGCATGCCGGATGGGCGCACATGGATGGACCAAGAATGCTACTTGTGCTTGATGCGTGCACAATAGGCACTCGTGCACTGACGCTTATACAAATGCCCTTCTCAGCTTTTAGGGCATTAAATGAGAGATTCAAACACACCTTTGAGCATCGACTGGAGAGAAAAAGTGAGAACGGAAGAACAATAATATTTTCGCCATTTGTTTGGACTTCAAATATTATTCCAATCTTTACCATACTTAAGTACGTTGTTTAGCTATTGATTAGACCGTTTTACGGGTGGTCTTTGTCTCATTTTCATCTTTTGTTGGTCTTGGCTCGGTTTACCAACGTTGTAATAAAACTGAAGGTTGTGGTTGTGGTTTGTGAAACCAAACTCTCATATAGTGGAGATTTTACAGACTCAAAGTCACGTGGCTTTACCATTTCGTTTATGAAGGGATTTCCACGTAAAATTTGTATGTTTTTCTATCTTATTATTATTAATATGATTGTGTGAGTGTGTGGTCATTTTGTCTCCTCATGTATTCAAGCAAAGGGTTGGCATTTGATCCAGATAGAGATTAGTTCTCGGCTTTGTTTAAACAAGGTTTGGCTTGACTACCCCGAAAATATGGATCATCACACACACCAAATAAGCCAATTAATGATTCAACGAAGAGAAATGAATTTGTGCAAGGAAAATTGAAGATCTTACCATATCACAAGACGAGCAGTCACATTTGAAACCGGTGGGTTTTTGGCTACAACCAGATTCGGTGGTTGTACAGCAATATTTGCAGGCAACTTTGCAATGAGCTTTTTTATTTCCCGGATGACCACAAAATGAACAGTGTGGAATTTTCTTTTGCAGGATCCTATCTGAATTTGCCGAAGGCTCACCATCCGACAGAAATTTACGCTCAAACAGTGATGTTGACCCCAAGCCTATTTCACGTAAACTGCAATGATTAATACAATAGTGACACAAATTATCAAGGCAATAGACATGCACTAAACTGAAGAAAAAGTAGTAGTTAACTGATAGCTCCAGAACAAGAAAGAAACCTGTTTAAAACTTCAGCGTGATTGAAACATTTTACAAAACGGAGAGCTGTATCAAGCCCAATTCCTTGAACCCCGCCTAAATCATGGTCATTTCCAACTAAAAGTGAGATAGCGATCAAGTGTTCCCTTCTCAAGCCAAGACCATCTTCAATGTCTGCCATATGGTAGCACTCAAATGGTTCCTGCACAAAAAAGGAAATTCATCCTGGGTAAGTAGAAAACCTCATTCTACCAGGGTCGACGTCCCAGCAATCAAGGGGGACGGACTGTAGATTCATTGGCAATATGTTTACACTGGTTCAAATCCAGATTGGCCCAAGAATTCACTCATGCACCATGAGATGAAGAAATGCCTATTTCCTACATACTGGCATTGCTTCTTTCCTGGGAAAAAAAGTTCATGACCCATGAGCCTTCTACCTCCATAGAGCATTGCTTATTTAGCCTTTCTCCCATTGCAGAAGATAAAAGGAGGAGTCCGCCTAAAGAGGGGTTTGCGTCTGATTAGCTAGTTGATGAGGCAATAGCTTACCAATGCGATGATTAGTGGCTGGTTCGAGAGAATCATCAACTACACTGAGATTGAGACATGGCCCAAACTCCTCTATAATTTCCCGTCCCATTCATCCCAAGTTTTTATCAAAAAGAGAACAAGTGGGTGACATCCCAAGTTTACATTCTAAAGGCCTCAATCATATTCTTGTGTCATTTTGATATTCCTTTGGAAATAATTTCTATTACTATTCACTCTTTTTGGTAAACTATCATATTCTCTTCTGATGTACATGATGGGAAGCAGAGTATCTAGCCAGTGACATAGATGTTATACAAGTATTAGATATGCCCTCCCTTCGGGCAACTTAATGAATAAGATCTATTACCAAATCCCAAAGATCTGAACAATCCTGCATCTAATTCTCATTTTACCATGGATATAGGGGAGTTTATCAAATGCTTTCTGTTGGTATTGCATGGTAGATCACTGAGTTTGTGTATCGTCCAACTAGCCAATGAAGAAAGAGTGATTTTTTCATGGAAAGGACACATATAACAATCTCACAATTTAAACAAATTCAGTAATTATCATGAACTTTCAACAAAATGGTTATTATACAATTAATCCGAATCACTGAAACCTGAACCAAACCAAATACAATCATACCTACAACAATACTTACCGCCAGGTACTATATAACTAACAAGTTATGTTTGAATTTGACAACAATAGTTACTGAGAAGTACACAGGTGACATCTTTTAACTAACAAGTAGTATTTGAATTTCAATGGTTCGACCCAGCCATAGAGTTCTGAAATCATTCACTTGTGTTTAAGTATTATTGGAAATTAAGCCAGCATTCTCGTCAGCCAAATGGGAAGTGAAATTCCTAAATGTATCTTATTATTTAGACCACATAGCGGTATCCATTGACTTTAGTCATAAACCACAAAAAATGGACAGGAAGACACTTCGTTATAACTAGAAGAGTAAATTGAAGCATAAATACTGACAAAATGAGCAAGGTAATAAACAAGAAAAAGACGGAGCATACTTTGGAGTTAGGGCGAAGACACTTTATCACACATTTGGCCCCATAGAGGAAGGCATCACTATCAGCTGTGATGCAAGCATCTACCTGACCTTCATAATTTAACTGGGCACAAAGTGCTTCAGCTTCACCTTTTGCTTTCAGAACAGGCATACCAAGAAGTTTCAGCAGCTCCTATGACGGCATCAATCAGGGAAAAAGAATGATTATAAAGAAAAATAACTTTCACTAAAACTAAAAACATCATATGGGCATAAACAAGCCTCAATCTCCACAAAAGAAAGCAAAAACATCTGCAAAAACAAATCAAAATATGAAATCCACCTCCCCAATCCAAAAAATGCAAACATATTTGGCATTATTTTATAAATGCCTTTTCGATTACTCGATAGGCTTTTGCATTTTCAAATTACCCTATAAACCAACAAGGAACATCATCCTATAGCTGCTCTGCGTAAAATGAATTGATTGATAAGTATCCTAACATAGAACATCACTCACCATACAATCTTCAACAGATTTCTGGAAAACTCGATTCCTCTCAACTGAAACCCTTTCCTCAGCTGCAAGAAGATTTGACAAGTCGATGCCTGAAGATCGAAAGAACCGTACAATCCTAGCCTGAGATTTTAATGGAGATGGTGTGCCGTCCACAATAAATACTGGAAATGCTCCAAACTACAAAATTCAGGGATTTTATATTAAAAAATACAGGAGGAATTAACAGAATATAAAACAGGCACTGCTTGGTGATTAATTGGAAACAATCCCAAATGGAAAACTGCTTTGGCAGAATGAAAGATACAACGCTCATATTTTGTAAATCAACCATGATGTCATTAATAAATTTGGATTTATTTGAAAATAATTATATGATGAAAATTTGTAGGAAAAATTGAATTTAAGGATTCAGGATTCGTGCATGATGGTTGCCTAATCCGCACTTGTGCATTCTAGGCATAATGTGTGTGCCTGAGGTCTCTCTAGGACGCTCATGTGCAATTTGGACATATTGGTTTACGCTTGAGTTGCATCTGATGTGGCACTCATGTGCGGATAAGGTTTTGGTGCAATATCCGATGCACTCTTGTTAAGCACTGGTACACTGATTGTGTTTTTAAAGACTTGCGCACTATTTTTCAATCATTTTGCAAGAGAAAAAGGAAAGATGAGAGAGAGAGAGAGAGAAGAAGAGAGGAATAAGAAAAAGAGAAAGAAAGAGAAGCAATGAGATTTTGGAACCTTTGAGAGTCAAATCTACCAAATTAGATGATTAAGATAAGTATTTCTTAACTCAATCATTGGTTTATTTCAGATTTCTTTGAATTTTGTTTATAATTCTTATTTTGATATGCATGCATGTGGCCCCCTTACCTCCTGACCTTGAGAATTATTGTATGCATGCGGTATTACCAAAGATTTTGAGGTATTTGCTTAAATTTTACCGAATATTTGAAGAGTTTGTTTGTTTTGTACAAAATGAGCATTTAAAGTATTAAATTCATATATAAAAATATTTGCAAAAAAAAAATCATAAACTTGTGTATGTGGGCCTTGCATGTGGTAGTCCAAGCATGTATTTTGACACCAACTCATTGTTATTTGTTTCAATATTTGTACTTTTTTACATGGTCAAAATTTTTATATTTGTACTTCATCAGAGTGAAAGTTTTGTACTTTTTTGACGGAGAGGAAAAGTTTTGAGCATTTGTTATAAACTTCCCTAATTTGGTATTTTTGTTGAGAACCATTATAAGAAATTAAGTGAAATAATATATTCAGACATCTTAATATATTTAGACAAACTTGAGAATTACACCTATCATCCACAAGTGGCAAAAAAAGTAACATTTAACCTCGTCTATTGGAAGTAATATGTAAACGGCTCATTTATGAGTATAAATAATAATAATTGGCCTAAGATTACCGAAAGTACATATAACTTTTCCTACAAATTTAATCTTTTAGTCCTTGATTCTTAGATTTTTAACATGTTTTGGATTTTTAAAATTTATACCTATATCTGATTTAGTATTTGAGACATTTGACTTTTGAGATTGTAGACTTTAATCGTTATTTGGATTTATCTGGATTTGGATTGGACTTTGGACTTCAAGCCTTTGAATTTATGTTGTTAGACTTTTGAAAGATTTCGTACATTTAGACTATTTGGTATTCGTATTCAAATTACAAATTGTGTATGAAATCGTATTTAAATATTTGACATATTTGAACATTTGGTATTTGGACATTCGATATTTGAAACATTTGACATGTATTGGATTTCGAACACATTTTTTGTTATTTTTGGTCATTCGTTCTGATTTATTGGAATTGTATTTGTCACTATATATATAAACACTTGTTGAACTTTAGGCTTATGATTTTGTCTATATTTCTAACCCATTTAAGATTAGAGAGTTTGAAGACTTGCAGGATTCAGATGGGAGATACTTGAATATTTGGTCAATTGCGTATTCATATTCGCATTTGTATTCGGTTCGTATTTAGATTTGTATTTGAGGTTTGTTATATTATTTCGTTTGTCACGGTCTATTTATATTTGGGGTTATCTATATCAATGGGATTAGTTCAAATTTGACATTGTAATTGTTGGATCTTTATTCAACGCTTTTTCTTGCAGGTTTATTTTGGGTTTTCGACCAGATTATTACTATATATTTTGGAGACCAGATAGAGCCAATTTGGTCAGATCATATAGCCATTGTGATTTATGAGCCTTCATTGCTTTGGGAATTAAGTTCGTTCGCATCTAATCTAACTTTGGGATTTTAGTCAAATCTTAGCAAATTTCAGATATAAAAAAAAATCTGATTTTACGACATGACAAAAGATATAGCAAATTTATGGTTGCCACACAACTATTTGTAATCTTTTACCTAAGAGCTTAATCTTTTGGATTGAATTGGTATTGGAGCTTTTTGACCAAGTCATCGCTAGAGCTTAATATGTTCTCACAGTTATATTTTCGCAATGGCATGAAGCGGAGTGTTATGTAAACGATTCTTACACCTTCCCCTAATAACTTTTGGGCTGGGTTAATCGCATCACACTACCCATGTACGATGAATGCTGAAAACCCAAATCGAATTCATATTCTTTTCTTCATTTTTTGAGTCTAGCAGAACGAGCCAAATTCTAACAGTATATGCCTGGTAATACAAAAATGTGACGGTTATCAATATCAAGACATACTAAATGGTGGACTACAGCACTATTTATAGCTATTGTCGATAACATTTTAAAAGAGCTCAACCTCAACAACAGAAAATTCTGCGCAGACTTTTCATATCATCGGATAGAGATTGCTCACACGAATCTGTGAGAATTTTCTCGTATAAATCACCCCTTCGAAAAGTTGGCCGTCTTTTGTGCATCTCTGATCTTTTATCAAGCTTCTATTAGATGATTTTTGTCTCAGGTGACAATCATTGACGCATAACAATAACTACTATCCATAATCAGTAAATTCACACATCGCTCTTACTACCCGACAAATATTAACTTCCTATTTTATCCATTAATCGATTTTCTGCGCACAATTATGACTGAACAGGAGAGAAGAAAAGGGAGAGAAGATGTGGGGAAGAGGGTGCACCTTAGAGAAAAGATTGACAGTCCGAAAGAAAGTAAGTCTGAGGTGGGCATTTCTAACGTGATCATACTTGACGGCGGTTTCATGCTGGACAATCCAGAAAGAGAGATCAACAGCCACTCTTTTGTTCCTTGCGAAATCGAACCCTTCGTATCGCGCGTAGGGTTTTAGTGTCTCCCAGAAATTACCACCTACTCCCATTCGTGTTTTTGCAGCGACGAAAACCTTGAAGGTGGAAAGTGTTTCCTCGAAACAGCGGCAATGTTTCCGAAATCTCTGTAGTCCTTACAGGGAAGAGTGGCTGTACTGTAATTTCAATTAATTAAAGGTATCTCAAATACCTTGAAACCACTTTTCAGATATTAAAAGTGAATTAGTATTGAAAAAATATACTGATGATCTTCACGCTGTAGCTTGTAAAAAGTAACAATGTGTCTGTAAATTGTAAGGCCCACATATCCTATTTTTAATATTAAGCTTATCCACAATTATCAACCATGAGATAAATGAATAAAATGAACAACTATAATGAGCTCAAATCAAGTGATATCAATTAATTTTGGATACCTCAAGTTGGAAAATCCTTTGTGCTAATCATGTGTAGAAAGAGCCCATATGTAGGCTTCAGCCGCGCCGAGCCGAGCTCCAAGTCGAGCCGATTTCTTCAAGCCGATTCTGAGCCGATTGCTGCTTTTGTTCATTTCGTATTTCTCGACTCCTGATCTCCTTTTACCGTTTAATTTCATTGATTGCTGAAGCATTAGTGGTCAATTTAAGTGATGATAACTTTTATATTTATTAAGTCATCAATTCTCGGCCGGTTAATGGAAATAACGTCCGATTAAGGCATTTGATGATTTTGCCTATAAATCAAGCATTATGGCTTTGTCTCTGGCACCCAACCCATCCAATACACCATCTAGAAGAGTAATGAGTGTCCAGAAGCTCAAAGTCGACCCGAATCTCATAACCCGAAAACAGAGTAAGCAAATAACGGAAGGTATAAAACTCGATTCTTTATTCTGCTTTCGTGGTTATTTAAACCACGTCATATGCTAACACTCAAGCCAAATAAAAATTGTAACAAAGCAAATTATCAAAAAAATGCTAACACTCAGATTCTTTATTGCCACTCGGATACCATAGATCAGTTCACGATTAGATCTCTTTACTGTTCTCAATTTTCAAAAGGATTTTTGCATAAAACTCTTATGTCTTATTTGTGATAATTGCTTTGATTATTATATATTATCATATCATCTTCTTATAAGTTTCAAATAAATGGTTATGTATCGATATTTTTAGAAATTAGTTATCAACTTTATAAGTAAATTTTGTTGACCTAAATCCAACGGCTATGTCATCAAATAAAAAGTGGGATGGGTAATATTTCTATTTTATATATTGAGTTTCATCTTACTAATTAAATTTTAATTAAGAAAATATTTCTTTTGTGTTCTCCTGCTTAATTTATTTATATAAAAATAAATTTGGGTCGAATTTGATTTTAATAAGTAAGCCTCCG
>JAOVVI020005277.1:3368-16675 GCA_028571085.2 Nepenthes alata
AGGCCTTTGGGCATGAGAACCTCCGACAGGTGGCTTACCGAGATTTGCCTGCTACTGAGCAATGGCAATGGCCAACGGTGTCAGTTGTCACTTTGTGGTGGCGTGGAGACCATCGTCGAGTGTGACCAATGCAGGCTTGTTTGACTTTTCTTGGATTGGTCGAGCTGCTGTTGGGATGACATGTATTGCGGCTTGCGAGCGTTGATCTCATCTCCCATTGGATGACATTCTCTGAGCCAGCGCCTCCTGTGCTGGCAATCTGCTGCTACTTTGACAGGGGTGCGAGCAAAACTGATTGGGCGCGTGTTAGGGTGCCCAGTGGGTTCTGCTCCAAGTCTCCTAGGGTGGCATCGTTGAGCTAGGCTCATCGTTGAGCTAGGCTCATCTATTGGTTGGGACCGTCTTCTCTCAATTGGGCTTCACTAGTTCCTGCCTGGATTCATGCTGGATCCATCACTAGCCCCCCAAGCCTAGGGTTAGCCCATTGCTGGGGCCTGTCATGTTAGAAGGTGGGTCCCACCTCTGGCTCGTGTGTGCCTTCCCGAGATGCGCTAGTCTCCGATTCTCAGGGACGTCGCTCCTTTTCCATGTGAATATGTAGCATTTCAGAGGCACCGTAGTGATTTAGCGTCCTGTTTGGAAATATTTGCGGCGTGGGAATCAGCTCTACATTGATGGCTTTCCTATTTTCTGATTGATGGTTATCGGGTGGCATGCCCCTTTGGAAGCTTCCTGGGCGTTTTGCACGGCTATAAACGAAGGGGTTCCCATGCTCCGGGGATCCAAGCTCATCCCTTCATCCGCGAAGCAATGCGGGGTCCTTGGCGTGTATTATGTCCTTTGAAGTCTTGCATGGGAATCAGATGGATCTGCAGAAGACTTGCAACCATTTTTGAAGTCTATCATCATCCTCCTCTTGCGAGTGTTTCCTCGTTATAACGAGGGTGGCTCGGCCACTCTACAATCGTCATGTGCCTCTTCTTTATCTGGCCAGGGTGTTCAGCTGCTGGGGGAGCGTCGTTAGGTTAGCACTCTAGTTCAAGGACTCTGTTCCCCCGATAGTTTGCTACCTTCGGCTCTTTTTGTGGTTTGTCATCTTCTAGGCTCGGTTGGAGGAGGCTCATTCTTGGGTCCCATTGGGCCGCTTATCTGGCGCGTTGTGGCTTTGGTGGTTGACCCCAGACGTAGGCTTTTCCCTTGCTGTGGCGGAGCCTGTCTCGTTGGCAGCGAGGGATCAGGATCCACTTTGTCCCGCCGGGAGGAGGAATTGGCCCTGGTGTCGATGGTACCAAAATGAGGAGACTCCTCATGACGTGGCATCTCTGCTTCAAGCCGAGCCTTCCCGGCGGATGTTGTTCTACTTCTCAGCGGTTGCCGTTCTACTTCTCGGCGGGTGTCGTTCTACTTCTGCTCCTTGGTCTTTGCTTTACTCTTTTTTTTGTACTTGCGTTGGCGCAAGCCTTGTACATTGTAAAGAACACTGCAATGAATAAAAGCGTTGATTTTTTGCCTTTATCTCTTATCTCATGGGACTTCCTTTTTAATGCTATTCAGTATGAATCAAGGGTCGAAGGGCCCTCTCGCCGCCATACGCGTTTGATCACTTACTTATTTTGAGTGCTGAGCTGATTTTGGTCACCTTCGCTAGTGTCCATCTCTCAAGTCTGTATTTGAACCGTCGGCAGGATGGTCTGGTCGGAGCTACTCGGGAGCTTGTGTCGCTCGTATCCTGTCTCAGTTGACTGAATGATGCCGACGGAGGCCACGTTAGACAGGTTGCATCTGCACATTTAATGAGTTGGGAACCGTAAAGCCATCGTGTCATGATTGTTCTCTTGAAAAGTCATGGTGCTTCAGAGTGTCGCCTTGTGGAGGGATTTCATTGGCTGGTGGAACACCTTTCCTTAGTTTAGTGATGCCGTTTCCTCGGGGAAGTTTTGGCTATTTAATAGCCAAGGACTTCTTCAACTTGGGCATCCATTTGTTGCTGTGAGATTCAAAACCTAGGTCTATAGTGGTTCCCTCTTTTCTTTGGCTGTGGTCACGATAATGGCAGATGGAGTTCTCGCCTTCACTCCAAGACCATTAGTGGGATCATCATCATCTTCAGGATCTGAGCCCCTTACCGATGAGTCGAGACAGGGAGAACGAGGGCTGAGAGGCCATGAAGAGGTGGATCTCTCTGCGGTGGCAGCAAAAGGTTGCCGCTCGGAGCCTTCAGTCATTGGGCCAGTGAGGCCTCTGAGAATGCCGCCAAGCTTTGAATCTGAAGGGGCTTTCAATTCCTCTCAGAGATGAAGGCTTGAGGACATTGGTCGATTACTCCACCGTGCCCAATGAGCGATTGAGGAAGCTGAGGGCCAGTTGTAGGCCGCCATTGCTGACATCTAGTAGAATCAGGTGCGAACAACTTACTTTGAACAAGCCTGGTCGGAGTCGAAGGTGAGGTCGTCGTAGCTGGCTGACGTCAATTTGGAACCCTAGAGCCAGATCGCTACTCTTTAGGAGGAGCTTGGGTAGTGCTGAGAGTGACCCCGGGAAGTGCAAATTGTCCATGCGTAGCTGGAGGCCAAGCTGAGGTTGAGGATCCGGCTGGAAGACTTAGCTCCTGTGCTGGAGGGAAGGTTCCAAGAAGGGATCTGACTTAGCAAAAAGATAGCTTCTATGGCGGTGCCTGGCTCTCCTATGGGCCTCTTAGATTCTTGGAATGTGGGCGCTCGAATGTGGTTGAACCTAATCGAGTTCCTGCCTTCTGATCATGTTGAGCCCAACAAGCATAGATAGTGATGTTGTATTTTGTGGCCACTGGCCGACCTTTCCTGTAAAGAAACTTTATCGATAAAATTTCTTTTTAATAGAGCAGTTCATTTGTTGTCACATGTTGCATTCGGGTGATGTGTTTCGCACTTCCAGTCTAGACGTCAGATGAACTACTACCGTCATTTCTAATGGCTAATATCATCGCATTAATTGATTGGTGTGACGGTTGAAATTTGGCAAACAGCTACAACACAAGCGGAGTGGCTGTTTGTCAGGTGCCATGATGGGCTGCCATAGATAGATGCCCAGCGACCTAATGAAGGGATGCGCGTCACAACCATCATTAGGGTGATCCTTACGTTTTCCTGTGCGACGCCACTTGACCTCCTCCTGCGTTGCCTATTTAAACGACGCTTCCCTACGCCATTAACACTTTGTGCTTATCTGCTTCATGCATCTACAGTGAAGATGAGAAGCTCTCCTTGTCCCACGATTCGTCAGAGAGTAGGCAAGATCAAGCTAGTCCTTACGGCGAGCGCCGTTGCTGCTTTGAGGGTTAGCTACTATATCCCGATTGATTGGGTCCATCTTCTTCTTGGTGAGGGGTGTAGAGAGAATGCACTCACAGAGGGCTTCATCACTATATATGAGCACCACCTGAAAGGTGGCCTTCGCTTCTCCGTGGAATTGGATTTGTACGGGATCTTCGAGACGCTCAGCATTCCCATGGCACTGCTTCACCCCAATGCCATGTGCTACCTAGTGTCCATGTGTGTCTTCGTTCGTCTTTACACTTGTGAGTTTTGCCCACGTTCGGTGAAGGTGATCTTCGCTTCGCCCAGTCAGAGGATTGGATTTCTATATCTCCTCATCCAGGCTTTCACTTTTGGGGGACGAACCCTGACCCAGTAAAGAACTGGAAGAATCACTTTTTCTTCTTGGTGACCCCTCCAGAGTGGGACGTCCCCAACGAGTGGGGTCCAGTGAGTGATTTCTTCTTGAAGAGCGTGAGCAAGGAGGAAGAGAATCAGTAGAAGAAGCTGACTGATCACATCCAGGCAGAGATCAAGACATTTGGCACTCAAGGGTTTTACTTGACTCCGAGATCTTCATGGCTGTCAAGTGGGGGCCTACGAGCAGCAAGGTGGCAGCTATCACACAGAAGAGGAACCTTGGTTATCACAGAGCTATCGAGGGAGTTGCCCGAGTGGAGTGGCTCATCGCTTTCACTAGAGTCTTCTGACGAGGACATGGCGGCCTTGAAAGGGCTACAAGCGGCCGGAGGCACTTCGAGTAGGAGGGCCCTAATATTGCCGACAACATCAGGCTAGTCTACTGGGTCTGCCTCGACGACACCCACTAGGGCCACTGTCGTGGTGCAGTAGCCAAAGCTGCAGGTACACAAGAAAGTCATTGAATGTTTGCCGATTTTTGCCGTCGCTTTAGTTGAGTACGGCATTCCCCTGGCTGGGCTCCCCTCAAGTGAGGGGTCCATGCCGAGTTCCCTTTTTGACGTTGAGGTGGGACCCTCCCACAGTGAGGGGCCAGTCAAGTCCATCAGGTGGGGAGCCGTGGTGGACACCGAGGAGGCAGTAGTAGGTGTCGTAGAGCTTGTTGAGGTACTTGACCTTGGGTCTGATGCAGTGCCTGCGGATGCTCTGGAGGTAGTGAATGCACCAGTTAGGGAGTCACCTGAGGCACTTGTCATGAAGCCTCAGTTTGCTGTGGTGGCCGGCGTGCTTGAAAGGTTCGCCATCGAACCTTTGGTTAGTGGGGCTTCGGAGGGCGAGGTGGAGGAGGCCATTGAGCAGCTGGAGCCCCCTAGCATGTCTACACCTAGGGTTGTGCTAGACTTTCCTGGCGCTGTGGGGGAGCCCTTTATTGAGGTATGACTTCTTTGCTTGTCGAGCAGCTGGAGCCCCCATGTTGCCCGAACTTATTGATTTTTTCTCTCATTTTCCCTTTTGCAGACTTCGACCGTAGTCCATCTCGTCTAGACAACCCTCACGCAGCAGGACGAGCTCATCCCCCTAGTTTGAGAGGAGGCCGTGCGGGAGGCAACGCAGCATATAGAAGATGATATCTCAGGCCTAAAGCAGGAGGTCGAATGGATGAAGGGCGAGCTGTTGGTGTTCGGGGACCGCATTTCTGACTTACAGGATCAGAGTGCCCACGTCGAGGCTGACTTGCGAGTTCGGCTTTCCCCGGAGGAGATGGCTTGAGTAATGGATGCGAGGTTCTAAGATGGCATACACCTATGTCGTCGCATAGCGGCCATTGCATTTTTGGGGGCCTCCATGGGGATTGTTGATCCATGAAACGACGAAGTCAAGGATAGCTCTCACTTGACTGATTTTCCGGATGGCGCGAAGCCTTCACGCACCTAGGGTAGTCTGATCCTGTGTATATTTTTCCTTGTACAACCATTTAAAGTAGCCTTGTAGCCTTCGATCTGAACGATCAATAGAATACAGTTTTCTTTTTCCATCTAATGTCTCTGAGTGTTGTTATTGCTCTTGCTGTGTTGGCTAAGATACTTCACTATTGTTGTCAAGGCCCTCTTTGGGAGTCACTCATGCTGTGCACATCCTTGGTCGAGGATGTCGTCGTATCTCGCACTTAGTGGGATGCTCTGTCCATTGAGTTGGACGTCGCTGCACACCTGGGGTGGAGTCTCACAAGAGCCAGCCGGGTTTTGAGGCCACAGTAGTCAGACTCTGGGTCTTGGGCCATTGCACGCACGACACAGCTTCGGCACTTGGCCCTACTTGGGGCATCCTTGCTCACTTGCGCATGGTCCTAGCCTGTTGACCGTCATTGACTAAGGGTGCTCCCTTCCTCGGAAGAAGATCGCAACACACCTGTCATTTATGCCCCCTAAGATTTCTATGGCTATTTTGTTAGAAGCTTCTAGAGCCCCCAGGCCTACTCGTTCAACCGTTTACTGGCTTCTTGGCACAGAGCTAGGGTTTTGCAGCCACTAAAGGCCTTTTGGCATCAAGTTAAAGTTCGGAATTCAACCAGTTGTGGGTCGCTCAGTGCGGGGCCAAGGTTTTTCTTTTACAGGTGGACGAACATCCTCCTGACTTAGGGACAGTCTAGGCCGTTATTATTATTATTATTTAAATGGCAAGCATGCACACATTTAACTGGTTTGGGCCATACTCATTTTTTGCTACATCCTGTCTGCTTGAGAGCCTTCTCCGATCAACTGAAGTATTGACCGTCTTATGGGCAAATGGTTCACTATACATTCTAGGCCACTTGTCCCTTTGGGCTGGCCCGCTACAGTCATCCCCATCACTAGCCTCACATGTTGGTGGCACAAATTTTCAGCATTCACATGTTTACGATGGGACGTGACTGGCCGTGTTGTCTCCTCAGGTCTGACCCAAATTCTCCTTTTCACTTTTGTTGGCGTGATTCCGCTATTTTTTGATTCTCTTTAGATTCGCCAGGCTGGTGTCTTCTGGCATTTAGCACTTCCACCTGCTTCCCCGCGTGATATAAATTGGGAGCTTTGACGTTTCTCAGCACTATCTTCCTCAATACCTGGTGGGATGGTATGGGAGTTTGACATCACTGGGATGCTTGATGCTCCAGTTACTGGCTTAGAGCTTAGGCTGTTTATGTTCTCCATCATGTTTACAGTCCCTGGGAGGCTTGATAGGGCATGCTCTCCACTTGAGGGACACATTACTATATACAAGGCTCACTTGCAGAGTGGGTTTTGTCTTCCGGTTCTTCAGGAGCTGCTCTATTCTGGGCATTTGGTGTCCCTATCGCCATGCTCCACATGAATGCTATGTGTTACCTTTTTCGATCTACATTTTCTTTTGCCATCATTCGTGGATGCTTATTGTGGAGGTTGTGAGGGTCATATTCCGGTTTACCCAGAGTGGATACTAGATTTCGCTCTCTCCTAGGGAGTTGCGCATCAGTAGCGCTATCTAAGAGTTTGCGAAGAACTGAAATGACCGGTTCTTTTATGTAAGGGTCTCTGATGATTGGCCCTTGTCTAAAAATTGGGGCAACATTCCTGAGGACTTCACCAGGAGGCCTTCTCAAGAAAAGGTGGAGGCCGTGGACCCACTGTTAAAATTGGTGCAGGAGCACCCCCACGAGTTCAAGAGGGACCACTTGGTGTCCCACGAGGAGGTTAGGCGGGCTTATTAGGGTCCACCTTCACCAGTCCATAAGTCCAAAACTCTTCCACCAGCACCATCACAGCCCAAGAGGAAATGTAGGGCTCTTGTTATCGGGGATTCTCTTGGCAGCCCCAAAAGGAAGCGGGTTGCACCCATTTTGCCTTCCTCCTCATCCTCCATTAATTATAACTTTCGCATGGCCGGGCGCCTGGCAGGCATTGGTGGGCGTTCTAGAGCGAAAGCTCCCATCAATCTTTTGAATTTAGGGGTTGAGGGAGTTTCCGCCAGAGAGCCTGTCGCCGAGTTACCGTCGTTGGGTGCATCTATGGCACCGGCCACACAAATGGAGTTTGAGTTGATGAGGCTCGTTACTGGAGAATTGGTGGAGCCAGCCATTGAGCAACCAGCAAAGCCGTTTGTCGGAGAACTTACAGGATAAGTGACAACGCTACCGACGTAGCCGGTGGATGCTGGTGGCATCAGTCATTTCGTTACACTGCTTCCTACGGCAATAGGCGTATTGGAAGCCGCTCTAGTGGAGGGAGCCGGTGCTTCTGTGGGAGCCATGATTACTGCAGAGTTGGCTCAAGCAACCACTACACTTAGCCTTCCAGCCGGCCCATCAAAGGACCTTCCATAATAGAGCCTTGAGTCACAGGATCTGGCAGTAAACAAGATGCGCAAGTTCCTAACTGCATCCCTTCAATGGAAACTTCCTCTTTCTTTTCGCTTTCACCGGCATGGTTTGACTTTTCTTCTACTTTTTGCTTTTTGGAATTGCAGGACTAGAGGATTGTTGTCATAGTGATGAAGGGCCTGTGCCAGCGGGCAAAAATGATCGACAAAAGGGAGGAGGAAATTCTTCGGCTAAGGGAGCTCTCGAGTCACTCAAGTGCCATTGCCGCTCATATCCAAAAAGATTGGGAGGAGAATACTGCTCAGGTCAGAGGTAATAGAGCTGAAAGAGAGGTTGGGGAGGCTGGAAGCTTGGACCACCAAAGGTAAGAGGCAGGCTAGGGAACTTCGAGTGAAGAATGTCATGCTTGAAGCTGAGATGTCTGTCCGCTTGTCCACGGAGGAAGTCAGTCCATTGCTGAAAGATAGAATTTGGGAAGGCATTCACTTCTGTAGGTGGATTGTCTCCTTGGTGTCACCCAACTTTCCAGTTGGAGTCCTTCACCCCATGAACAGTGCAGCTTTGGAGCACAATGACTTAGTCGACTTCTCCCAGGCTGGAGGGGAGCCTTCCTCGTGCCCTCCTAGTGGATTCGTGCCTTAGTTGGGACATTTTGTATTTTATTTTTCCCTTCCGTGTAATTGCTATTGTATGTCGAGCTCTTATTAATGGAAAGGAGTTTATTCTATCAATGCATCAATTTCTCTACCTTTGTACAGCTCTACTCTTCTTTGTTTTTTTTTGTGTGTGTGCCGTCCGACCGACTTGTCATGCTTATGCGGCGATGTCGGTCATCTCTGGATTTTGACCGTCACAGATTTGTGACTTAATGATGCAATGCGACGTCTATCCGCATGTGCTGCAGGGGGGTTCCATCAGGTAAAGACACGTGTTTCCTCACACTGAAGTGACGCGTCCCTTCGAACTCCGTTGCAACATTGTTATTGGCAGGAAATTTTGCCTATATAATTATGTTGCCTCCTATGATTCGCTTCACTGCCTTCCTCCATAGTTCCTGTACTTTCATCATGGCTAACAAGGATACAATCGATCTTCCCATTTTTCTTGGTTTGGGGAGGGAGGCGTCCTCTTCTCTTATGCCAGAGTCCTCCTCTGAAGGGGGAGCAATGATGGGAGGATGTGAACCGAGAGCAGCGTTGAGGACTCCATTAATGTGGTCGCTAATGAGGAATGGAACCATCCAGGCCTTCCATGTCTTGATCCCCAGGGTGTTTCGAGGGCAACCCCATTCCATGGGTCTGTTGGTCCCTCTCATCAAGTATGTCTATTTAGTTGCATAAAATTATAGATGACCGTTCATAGTTCTACTTTGCTGAATCCTTTTTTCACTTGCCAACCAGTGAGGAGGCCTCGCGAGTTGGATGATTTTTTGTCATCGTAGGGAGACGAGATTTCCCGCACAATGTAGGCTAAGGCCGATCTTATGGCAGAGGATATGGAGCATCGTGTCAATACAGCGGTTGGGGACACGCTGCAAAGTCTGGCGTAGGCTAACTATCTTGATCAGGCCCTATTTGTGTCTAAGACCAGGCTACAAGAGGTATCTGGCGCTCATGCACGAGCCATGTAGAGGAATGCGGCTTTTGAAGGTGAGCTGAGGATAGGGCTTCGCCCCGAAGAGGTGGCTCCTGCGCTGGAGGAGTGGTTCCAGGGTGAGATTCTCTTCAGCAGGAGGATCGTTTTCTTGGTGGATCCCCATTTTACCATTGGCTTCCTGGACTCAAGGAACGCCGGTGCTTCTTGTCAATCGTAGTTAATAGGATATCCGATCGGTCATGGCCGGAGGCTTGTGTCGCAACCCCAAAGGGACCCTTCATCTTCGGGTCATCATTAAGACGAGGCATAGGCGTAAATAATTCCTTGCACATGTGGGGCCTTTGAATGCCTTTAAGAGTTTGTTAGTGTTGTTTTTTCCGCGCAAGGCATTGTATAATTTTCTGAATATAAGCATAATCTTTCTTGGTTTGATCATGTTTTTGTTTCACTTGGCGGCGCCTAGGTTATTACTCCGGACATCCTACTTTCTGTTGGAGTGTGTGTTTTCTCACACTTTGCCTCGATTTATCGACCATGAACGACTAACCATGCTATCTCCTGTGGGAGGAGGTCGTTGCATGCGTGCTGTGAATGCCCCATTAGATTTTGTGTTTGACCACAAACAGGCCACTTGATATGGGACTAAGGTTTAATTCGACCGTTTACGGGCCGCTTCATATAGGACCAAGGTTTAATCCAACCACTTACGGGCCGCTTGGTATGGGACCAACGTTTAATTCGACCGCTTACGAGCTGCTTGATATGAGACCAAAATATAATCTGACTACTTACGGGCAGCTTGGTATGGGACCAAGGTTTAGGCACAAGCGAGTGAAGACTCGATTGATTTAGGGGCAGTCTAGGTCGTATGTTTCCGTACAATCTTCATGTAAGCATATGAATGGGAAAAGGAAAAAAGTATAGAAACATAACAACATGTAGAAAGAAAAAATATTTTATTAACAATTGTATGTTATTACATGTAAACTTTGAGTCACACGCATGACCTACCTAAACCTGGTGTGATCTTTAATAGAAATAGCATTTTAGGTGGACAGCGTTCCACGTTCTTGGAACCAGGTTGCCGTTTGGGTTTGGAGCTTGTATGCTCTATTCCACAGAACGGTTAAGACGAGGAGGGGGCTTCCCAATTCGGGGAGAGCATGTTCCTGTTAGTTGTCTTGTCCGTAGCCTTTATGCTCCACAAGACTAGGTCTCCCACTTTGAATTGTCACTCTTTTACTTTATTATTATAATAGAGGGAAATTTCTTGTTGGTAGGTGTCCATGCAAATTCTGGCCTCGTCCCGGGCTTTGTCTAATAGGTCTTGCAAGTCAAAGGCCTTGACTCGGAGACTTGGGAGCCCGATCTCGACCGAGATCGCAGCCTCAATCTCGTAGCAAAGACTGAAAGGCATCTCATTCATTGGTTCTTTCGGGGTTGTCTGGTACGACCATAACATAGACGGCAGTTTGTCTACCCAGGAGCCTCCTGCATCCTCTGGTTTGGTCTTTAGACAATGCAACGACATCCGATTGATAACCTCCACCTACCCGTTCGTTTGGGAATACGTTGTCAAAGTGTGGACCAATCTAATACTCAGACTAGTGCAACACTTGCTGAAGTGCTTGCCGGTAAATTGGGTTCCATTGTAGGTCACAATGGCCTCGGAAACACCAAACTTGCTGACTATGCTCTGCTAGACGAATTTTTTGGTGTTATGCTCAGTGATTTTGGCCAGCGGGGGGCCTCGATTCACTTGATGAAATAATCGATGCCCGCAGTGATGAACTTCCTTTGATCGGTCACAATTAAAAATGGGTTAAGAATCCTTTATGTATCCTCTTCGATACAGCTTTTCGTCAACCATAGTATACCAACCGGCCATCTTCTTTATGCATTTGGCTTCGTCTAGGTTTTTCAATAGGGAACAGTCTACGAGGTACCTCCAATACGGCAACATCCAGTTTTTCCGTTGAAAACCTATACCGCTTCCTACTCCTCTATACTGGGAGTGCCCAAGATCTCTCACTTGTCCCTCGAGTACTGCTCCAGATTTTTTGCTGCCATCGTCCTTACAAGTTGGTCGGCCTTCCAGTTTATAGTCATAGGGATGTGGACCAGGTCAAGCTTGTTGAACATTTGGATCACACTTTTTGCCTTAGCCAGCAGTTGGCTAAGAGAGGGTTGCATGCCTTAAAACTCCCACGGATCTAGTTGACAACTAGCTCTGAGTCGCTATAGACAGTCAAGTGCTTAACGGAGCACTCTTTAGTGAGTTGTAGTCCCGTTAGCTGGGCTTTGTACTTGGCAACGTTATTGGCGGCAAGGAAATTGAGCTTCAGTGAGTATTTCACTTCGAACCCGTCTGGGGTCCTTAGGATGAATCCGGCCCTGCTGCCTGAGTTTGTTAACAAGCTGTCCACATGGAGAACCCAATTTGATGCTTTAGAGTGATGGCCGGTGTTGTGAGTGCAGCCCACATCGGGGATTACGGTCATAGTTTCGACAATAAAGTTCGCCAGCACTTGCTCCTTGATAGCTAGCCTAGGACAGAACTCAATTTCGAACTCTTCCAACTTGGTCGCACACTTAACTAGCCGTCCTAAGACGTCAGACTTTTGTAGGATGCCTTTTAACGGTTGGTTGGTTACGATGACTATCCGATGAGCCTAGAAGTAGGGCAACAACCTTTTGGCTGAGAAGGCGAGTGCCAATGCGAACTTCTCGGCATGGGGGTGGTGAATGTCGGAGCCGATCAATATTTTGCTCATGTAGTAGACTTGTAACGTCATGAATATTTAGAATATATTATAAAATTAATTTTGATTATTATTTATAATTGGACTGATTTGTGGATCCAATAAGTTGAAATATTTGGAGTTGCGGAGAATTGTAGTAGACGATCGTTGCGCATGGGAAAAGGCATGTGGGCCGATTTTGGTTTGGACCATGCTCATTTTAGGGTGCATTCGGTCTACCTGGGAGCATTTTCCGGTCAACTGAAGTATTGTCCGTCCTATGGGCAAGTGAGCCACTATACATTCTGGGCCACTTGCCTCTATGGGTCGGCCCACTACGGTCGTCCCCATTATTTTTTATTTAAAAAAAATTGCTAAAATTTTATGAATTATATTGAATTTCTATGATTTCAGTACAAATAATTTTGTATATTATTAATTTTTATTCTTAAGATTCTACATATCAAAAACTTCTATACAAATATTTGTACATGTCATTAAATTGTACACATTGTTCTTGCATGTCCTTTTTTGAAAGAAAAGTGATGAAAAGTCTATTTTAACTTTGATTAAAAAAGTTAGTTTATTCAACATGAGAAAATTTGTGTGCTTGTATTTTGTTTAAATTTTTAAGTTTTGACCCAAATAAAGATTATTATAGATAATTAATAAAATATGTTTGGATATATTTTAATATACCATTACTAAACTAAAGGTCAAACCTAATATTATTGATTAAAAACTTAATATTTAACACTAAATATAGGAAATAATATACAATCGGCCATCTATTGGTCGTGCGTTTGACCTTTAGTTATATAAAATTAATTATAATCTAAATTTTGATATTTGTTATTTGTTGGTGAGTTTGTCATAGATTCTTGATCTATTATATGATAGTTTAATTTTTATGTATGTCAAGTTTCCATATGTATTACTAGATTTTCAAACATTACACGAGTTTGGCATGAACTATGTTTATAAGATATTTGGCATGCTCTAATATTTGTACATACTTTTTGCATGCTTTATTGAGAAATTGATATCATTAGTTTAAATTTTAATTATAATATCATCCTTTAGCAATATTCATTTGATATATTGATATATAAAATTATATATACTTTTTTAAATATTATATTTATTCTTATCTATATTTTCTAACACTTTCATATCAATAGGTTTAGATTAACTTGCAAAATGTTTAGATTGTGAGGATGCTTTCAAGAAAATAGTTTCTAGGTGATGGGTTCCATAAAATTTGTACCGGCCTAACATGAGGCCCACAAAAAAAACGCTTAGCCCAGACGAGTTCCAATGTAGCTCGTGGTCCAACTAATACCGGCCCAATAAACACAGTTTAGGGCAGGTCGTAGCGTAGCTCAGAAGCTGTAGCTCAACAGATCTATAAAGGAACACACCGAA
>JAOVVI020005279.1:0-16675 GCA_028571085.2 Nepenthes alata
TGAATAAATATTTTTATGAATGAGAGTATTCATGATAAATTACAATAAATAGATAACATCTGAAAAATGATCTATGTTTAGAAAAAAAAAATTTAATTTTACAAGTATTAGCTTAACTTGAAAATTAATTTTCATAAATTACTTTTCCTTATATACCAAATAAAAAAAATATATCTTTCCATGTTCACAAAACATGAAAAAATACATAGAAAATAATTTTCACTAAGCTTTTTTTGCTTCAACAAATAAAATCTAAGAATAGGATGGCATTGGAATATAGATGGCCAAAGGGTGGGGTCTCCGCTTGTCAATTTATTGGGGCGTTATTCAAATTAATGGCACTAGGTCGACTAAAGTGAAGGAGAGCTCTAGCATTTGTAAGATTAAGTATTCAATGGTTAGAATTCAATATTTTATAAAAAAAAATTTAAAAAATATGGTACTAAAGTCTTTTAAATGATTTTTCATAATGTGATACTATAAATGTGGCGATCAAAACCCAGTCAATAGTTATAAATCAGAGTCGTGCTAATTTTCAAAACTTTAAGAACAGTTATAATAAATAATCTTAAAAATAAAATATTGATAATAACTATAGATACTCATCGTAAAAATGATAGCAAGATAATAAAGTTTATCATATATATCACCATCAATAGCGTGGGCATAACCCCCGATAATAATTTCTCAAAAGCTAACAATATATATAGAAGTAAATAATCACCAATTTTAATATAAGATATTTAAATTTTGTGATCCCATCATGTAATCAATCTAACTAAACTTGGTCATGGGAAAATTCTATTCTCCCAACACTAATTTGTAGCAAAAAAGAAGGCCAAGGTGAATAAATTATTTAATAAATGATAATAATTAATAATAAATATTAATTAATAATTATATTGAAAAAATGATATTAGGATAAGCAAAAATAATAATAATAATAATATAAAATTTAATAATAAACTCTGTACGAAACTTTATAACTAGTAATAATTATGACTAAAGAGCATGTACAAAGAGTACCAAATCAATGGGCTTATACGAAATCCAAATATAAAAAACACAACAAGAATTTTATTAAATTTGAATATCAATAATAACTTATGTTTAATTAAATCTATATCAATAGATGTCTAAATAAAGTAATATTTTAAGATAATATTATTGGATATTATTCTATTATTGTGAATTTACGATCGTGTATTCGCACTCCTAATACCTGGATAATTACTGTAAGATAATTGACATTTATAAATTTAATATGTGACCAAATTTATGGTCTCCCGATATCTTATTACCACAAGTGTGCAATTGTCTCAACCAAATCTTACGAAAATTAATAACTTTTGATATAAGTATTAATTTTAGAAAATTTTGGTATTTAAAAATAGGAACTAGTCTTAAAGAATATACAACTTTTTGAACATATCAAATCTAGTATCTCTTATTATGATATCTCTCGATATTATACCATATGATGGTCACATAATTATAAATACTTATTTAAAAAATTAGACTTCAATCAACTAAATATAAACTAGATGTTGGATTGTAGATTAAATTACGATTTCGTATGTCTCATAATCATTGATATCATAATACTTTTATAGATTCTCCTCTACCTAACCATAAACATTAAGAAAATATATTCACCTAAATAAGAACAATGTAAAGAAACCTATCAAGACGGAAGAATATAATAGCCAATAGAGTGTCTAAGATACTTCTATTTTTGTCACCTCTCACTAAACTTACAAAAGTCCTCAAACTTATCGTATCGAATCTAATTACCTTTTTTTGTCTTAGTATTGTTGGGGTAAAATGTCAGTCGGATAGAACGATACCACGTTACACACAGTGAAGGAACATATGAAGAAAAAATACACATAAATTTTACGTGAAAAATCTTTCATAAATCGAAGAAAAAAAATTACGGGACAATCTATCAACGGAACCAATTCCATTATGTGAGGTTGGGAACGATTTTCACAGTTACACAAATGCAAGAGAAAAAAGAAACGAAGAATAGAGTACAAACAATACACTATATATTGCTCACAATTCTTTACTTCATTCATCGTTTTCACTCTCTTTGTTTTTCACACTTAGCTTCACACGTCTGTATCACTCAACAACAAGTCATTCTACTTGCTTTTAAAATCGAGGCCCATATATAGTAGATTTGCGGGATATTCCATATCCATCGACAAGATCTGTCCTTACCAACAATATGAATATGCGCTGTATAAAAATGACTCTTACTTAACCGTCTCAGATCACATATCATCAGAAAATCTTCTGAGCTGGCACCATTATGGATTTTATGGTGGACAACCTACATTCTACCGTCCGCGTTCTCCACAAGGTCGGTCAATGCTTTGATCAGAATTCCAACGGGCAAAGTTTGCACTTGCCATTTGACTTCTTGGCCGGTCAACAAGTTGACTGGCCATTTTGCCTTAAGGTAAATCTGTGCCTGCCAATGGACATCCTTGGCCGTCCTGCTCTTTGGCCGCTGGCCTCCATCCATTGACCGATGGACAATCATTTGCCATGAAAGACTTCAGTTCGGCGAAACAGATTTTGGGATCAGAATATTTCGTGATCGGAAGAACAAAAAACTCTGGTTGTCCTAAGAGAGTTATGCTAAAGAAGTGCTACAGCGCTTTAATATGGATAAATTTAAATCAGTGAGCACCCTATTGGCTAATCACTTCAAGGTTAAGTAGGAAGCAATGTCCATCCTCGGACACAGAAAACGCCTATATAAGAGGTATACCATATTCGTCGACCGTTGGTAACTTGATGTAAACGACCGTATGTACCAGATTGGATATTACTCATGCGATTGGTACTGTCAGCAGATTTCTCTCAAATCTGGGAATGAAATATTGGTTTGTTGTGAAGTGGATTATTAGATATCTCCGAGAAACTTCAAAGATGTGTCTGCAATTTGAAGAAGATAAATTCCAGTTGGTCAGCTACACAGACGCGGACATAGACGGGGATATTGACTATCGAAAATCTACATCAGGGTATTTGGTTAAGTTTGCCGGAGGGGCAATCTCTTAAAAATTTAAGTTTCAAAAGTGCGTCGCCCTTTCTACTATGGAGGTCGAGTTTATTACTGTAACCGAAGCCAACAAGAAGACGTTATGGATGAAAATGTTCAGTCAAGAATTAGGCCTGAGGCAAGAAAAATTTGTGGTGTTCTGTAATAGCTAAAGTGCCATACACTTGTGTAAGAATTTCTCATTCCATTCAAAATCAAAGCACATTGACATTTGATATCATTGGTAGAGAGATGTTATTAATAAAGGGCGGTTACTAGTAAAGAAAGTCCGACTGGATGAAAATGGGTTAGATATGATGACCAAGATTTTAGCCAAGGAAAAACTTGAAACTTCCTGTGACATTGTTGGGCTAACTAACTTTATTCCACTTGAGAAAGTTTATTGGAGTCACTTCATTGTTGGAATTTGGATGCAGACTCTTATGCAGTTGAGTAATGTTGTCCGCGGACTTATGGGCAAGTTGTCTGAGGATTCTGCAAACAGACGTAGACATTATATAATGTCTGAGAACCTTCTTTTGTTGGAGATTGAGGTCCATGGGCAATGATAGGAGGTATACTTGAAGGCCCGAGAACTTGGATGCATGGAGTATACGTGGAGGCCTGATGAGAAGATTCTCTGAGCACACGAAGATCTGTGGGGATATGCACAATCATTGCAGAGTGATGAGCCGTTTTGTAGGGCACGACAATTTGCAGAGATGTTGCAGATTTACAGGCTGTCAGGCAATCATCAGTACGTGTTTCCTCCACGTTGGCATGATTGCTGTTTTTAACAGCCCGTATATATATATTTATATTGCACTCTGAGTGTTTGAAGAGACGATCACAAAGAGGGTGCCACACAAAACATGAGTGTGAGAATTTTTCAGTAGGGGAAAAAAAGGTGAAGTGTAATAGATAACAGTGAGAGAACTATATGTGTTCTTGTATTCTATTCTTCATCTTCTTTTCAAAGGGGCTTGTGTAGCCGAGTGGATTTTTATAACCAGTTTTCACACATAGTGGATATTTTTATGGACTGAAATCCTGTAGTTTTTTCGTTATTTTAAAGGATTTTCCACTTAAAATTTGGCAGTGTTTTTCTCCTTTGTTTTATTCCTTCTTATTGCTGTTTTCTGTTTGTTGTGTTTGTGTGTGTGTGAGTTGGTGCCTGTTCAACCGGTCATTCTTGTTTCTTCTTGTTCCAACACTCTTGGCTTCCTTGATGCTGCAGGAAATCTCGCTTTTGCGCTGGACCCTGTTCCACTATCCCCAGATTATTGCTTCATGTCAAATATGATGCAGCCACGATGCCGACGGAAAATGGAGCAGCCAATAATGGAGATTTTCAAAGGAAGCCAACAGGAATCATAGACGAAGAAAGGAGTTCCCAGAACCATCTATGCTAGAGGAAATTTCCGAATCCCACGGGCTTCTGTGTGTATAACTGAGCATCATTTTCCTTTAACTGGTGCCGGCTAAACATCTTCCCATAAACGAATCAACTTATCATATTGCCAATCCGATAACTAATTTCTCAAATGATCGAAAAATCGAGATTATTTAACATCATCCTACAAATAATATGATTTTCATTGAGCAACAACAGAACAATAACAGCAATAATATGATCAAAGTCCCTCAAACTGCATTTAGAAGGCTCAGGAAATGGAAATGGTTGTTTGGCTTCTGAATTGGTATCTTCCTACTTCATTCGGCTCACAGAGTATAAATGGACATCAAGAAATGGGGCTCGTTCAATGCAGAGCTACTTGTATTTGCAAGAAGTGCTACCAATTTTTACAAAAGACAGATTTGAATTGATTTTGGTATAGATTAAATCAAATTAATTATTAGTAATAGTTTGCTCGTGAGAATAATCAAACTAAATATTAAACAATCTTGTTTTTGATAGAATATTTTTGTTATAATTTTGTTAGTACAGAATATAATTAAATAAAAAGATATTATCGTATTTTAAAGGCATTTTTTATTCAACCCATTTATATTATTAGGGGCAAACATTGTCTTAAAAAATGATGTTGACAATAAACATCTTCTCCATTTCAACCCGTTTTTGGTGAAGCAAACGCCAACAAATGCCACAAACTAATGCAGGCTAAATTTAGGATGTTGAAAAATAACTAAAGAAAGACATTTTATTTGGTTAAGTTTAGTAAAATAGAGGAAGTAATGATAAACTTGAGGGGCTGAAAAATTAGTGAAGGGGCGAAAGTAATTTGAGGGAAATCACCAATTATTTGAAATGAACTCACGCAATCTTTAAATAGTTTATTCGGAGAATCATAAATCTAATGGTTGAAACTCCTTCACTGACGGATGATTACAGCCTAACGACGTAATTTTTGCCAAAAAATGATGAACATCTTCTCACAAATACTAAAAAATCTAGGTAATATTTTTACAACATTTCTACAATATTTCATCCTAATATCCTAAAACATCAAACTACAAAAAAATCTAAAAGATTTGACATTTTGAGATGAGAATAATATTGCTCGACCAAATATGAAGAGAAAGAAGTGAGAAAATAAATACACTTACGATGGATGTCGACGATGACAGATGAATGGCCGCACAAGCATGAAGAAGGTGAAGGGAGATAAAGGGAGAGAGGGAGATGAAGAAGACGACTACTGTGCACCGAGAGAGAGAGAGGTCTGCTGCTACTTGTGGTTAGGTTTTTAGTTTGATTTGGGAAATGTATTATACCAATTCAACTTAAAACAAATCCAACGACTGTAATTTTAAGTTTAAAATATAAAAATAAATAAACCTGTGCACATGTAAACGGGAACGGGCTGCACGCATAGTTTGTATGATTTAAAAAAATAAAAGTTTTACAGTGGCCGTTGGATAGGTAGCTCAAGGGTATTGTGTCATGTGCCCCATATCATAACTATACGACACGTTACACAGCTGTTAAATAAAAATCGAACTTCCCTTATTTTTTATTTTTTAAAAATAAAATAAAATATTTTTTAATATAAAAAAATAAACGCCATCAAATTTTTATTCAATGACTACAATATCATGTCGTATGAGTTTGTCATGCCGTAACAAGCGCGAGGGGGCTGCAAAGCACTCAGTATCGTTGCCTCTCCGACGATGACAGGAGCTGTCAGATTCATTATCTGATGGCTCCAATTCTTTTAAAAAAATTATAAAAATAAAAAAAATATTAAACCTATTTTTTTAAATCAAATGTAAAAAAAAATAACTAAAAATATATTTTTTATACATAAAATGTGGTCGTTGGATTGAAAAATCTAACGGCCATTGAAGCGTCGCAGGGGGCTGCGACGCGTACGGGCGTCACAGCCCCCCAAATATCTTTGTGAAGGTGATAAGCGCTGTCATCCTGGGAAGCGTGTCGTGGAAGGAATTATAGTGGAAGACGGGAGAGCACGGAGGCCAACGGCTCCCTGTCGTTTGATCCATTGGAGCTCGATACTTGGATTCATATACAATTCAGTCATAGCAGAAAAATTTGAACTCCTTGTCTGTCATCAACCGTCAGTTTAGTGCGTATAAAGAATACAAGAATGCACAATGATTTTTAACATAAAAAATTCTTCTCAATCAAAGAAAAAATTACGGGACAAACTCCAAAAAAAGTTTCACTATGTAAAATCGATTATAAATAATCTCGAGACAGAATACCAATAACCCATCTCAGATAGAATAAGAAAAAAATCTCTAGAATAACGAAGCTCTCATTCTCTTTTATTTTTTTATTTTTCTTGTCTCATTCCTCTCACTGATGGTGCTCTCCTCTCATTGATTTTTCAAGTGTGATAGCAAATAGCAAACGACGAGAGCTCCTTTCCGCACTTTGCTTCGTTTCGCCCTTCGTTCCACGTTCCACCGCTATGCTACCGCAACTACCACTTAAACACCTAGTGCACTTCATAATGACGCCGGCTCTAATCGCATTTACTCACCTGGCCTGCTCTTGCAGATAATTTTGTCACATTAACTTTGTTATTTTCCACACTTTCATCAATACCTGCGCTTCCTCAGACGACGTATGCTCTACAAAGTCAACTTACCACCTCTAAAAATTAACTACCTTCTCTGAAAAGCCTTCCACCTACTCCTCAGAGCCTAGTGTCCTCTCTGCAAAGTCATTTACAAGCTTCGTTAGGTCAACTCTTTTGAACAGGCGTTGCTTGGTCCCCCTTTTGCATTAGCTCCATTGATTGACCTCATCTCAGCTTAGTCGGCTGTCCTCTTTGGCGGGCTTCTCGCTGTCTGATCGCCCGATTGACCGTCCTGCTGTCTGGCCGGTCGACTGCTTTGCAGCATTATTACTACTCTTCTGGTTGTTTGTCGTGAGCGAAATGCTCGTGAATACTCTAAATTTTTCCCACTCTGAGATTTTTTCACACCGATAAATTGGCCACTCCGATGTTTGCCTACTTTAGGAAATCGATCTCACCGACATTTGTCCACTTCGACAAATCGGTCTCTTCAGTCTTTAATGCAATCAGTTTGCAACACTCCAAACTTCACACAAGCCCTGTGCAATCTTCCGATAACGTGTTTGTTTATTGAGTTACCCACAAGAGAGTGATAAAATCTAACATGATCTTCTCTTCTTTTCCTCTTCTCCCTCCAACCTTCCACACTCCTCTTCTTTCCTCCTTCGTCTTCTCTCTCTCTCTCTCCTATGGCCGGGGCCACGTATGGGCGGCCATTGTCTCCAAATAATGCCGTCTAATCTATTTGAGAGCTTTATTCAATTGTCATGTGGTTTGAATCAAGAAGCTAAAATCCCAAGACGATTTCAGTTTGATTTATTATTGTGTATTGTTGTAAATTGATAAGATGAGTGCCATATTGAGTAATCAGACAATTGCCAACAATTACGTTGTTTGGGTTCAACACCCAGATACACCTGATATTACATAGTAAAATAAATTAGAATCTCCCGTCAACCGTCAGTTATCAAATTTTATGATAATAAGAAATAAATAATGTATAACTTTTTTTAACGTGAAAAACTCTTTTTAACTAAGAAAAAAATCACCGGACGAATTCTAAACAAATCCATTATAAATAGTGTCGATTATAAGGACCCCTTCTGAAATCTTTTTATTTCGAAATCAAGTGAAGAATTATTGAATATAACATTCTTTCAACATACCGAACAACTGACAAGATAAATACATTGAGAAAAAGGCCAACCAAATGAAAATACGATTTTAGAAATCACATCTAAAACGACATACCCGATTTTGGCAAAAAATAAAACTCAAAACGGACCTCAATCGGACTCCGAGCCTCTTCCTCTTCTTTTTTCTTCTCTCATCTCTCACTATGCGATGCCTATTGTGGAGAAATATTTCAAAATTCTTTAACCCTAAAATTGTGTTCGCTCGATTTTATAAACCTCGGGTGTGATTGAGTGGCCAATGAGCGTCAAGCCTCTGGAATTGGTGTTCGAGTACCGATTGAGTGCGGATCAAGTACGCATATACTGAAATTTGCACCTAAGGCGTGTCTCAGGGGCTACTCAGATGCCTGCCTTTTGGAATTTTTGACTCTTCACCATTTGTGTGAGCATCGAGCACCCGATTCAACCCTTGCCTTCTGGTCACGCGCATGAAGCGCGTGAGAACACTCCAATCATCGTATGAACCCTGCGTGATCTTCTATAATCTTTTGTTTATTGATACACTCAATAAGGAAGTAACTAAAATCCAACATGTATAAGTTTGACTCCATGGGTGATAAGCCTTTTGGATTTACCTTTGGCGATATTTCAACTTCAACTGCTTGTGGTTTTGTGCCTCAGTCAAATGCTTGATCTCCTCATCTTTAAGCATCTTGGTGTGCCACCTCGTCTCCCAAGTGTACGTAAGTTCTCTCCCCCTCCTCTCTCTCGATATTTTATTTTTTTTAATTATCAAATCTGTCGACAAACTGGCTTCGCCCGAAATCTTATGCATAATTTTGAAGATGGTTATTTTTTTTAATTATGCAAAATCTTATGAAACACTTTATTGTAGGAGAAGTAGATGGTATGTAATGCATTTGATGCTGTCGTCGTTTTTTGTCATACTGCAGGCTGGTATTCTTCAGGCCTGGGACAGTTTAAGTCCATCCACGAAAAGATATTCCCTCCTCTGAGTAGCAGTGCGTGGAAATGCGTGGCAATGTTGTCGTATTGCTTCACTCTGTTCACGGTTTCAGTGAAGATGGATTTCGGCATCATGAGGAGAACCGGACGAAAAGCTTATGCGATCGGGCTGTTAGTTCTTGACAGCACTTTAATGTCTAGCTTCATAAGTAAATCCTTCCTCCAAAAAAATGTAAACGAGACACGTGATCTCTCATTCAGCTCCACCATTCTTTCTGTAACCTCGTTCCCTGTTATTGCTTGCCTCTTCAGCGACCTAGGCCTTCGTAACTCAGAGCTCGGTCGATTAGCCTTATCTTCAGTACTTGCTGCTGAAATCGCCAGCATTTCTGTCATGTCCTTTAACAACAACTTTCTCCCGGTTTTGGCGGGCACGCGAACCTTGTTGACGGCATGCCTCTACGTATCTGGCATTCTGCTTTTAATCATCGTCGTGATGTTCGTTATAGGGCCGTTTATGCGTTGGATGATAAGAGTGACCCCGCAAGGCAGGCCCGTAAAAGATACTTACGTGCTCATCTCTTTTCTGAACATGCTGTCGGGTTCGTTATTCTCAAATATGTTCTCTTTTCTGAACACAACATGCTCTTTTGGGGGCTTTTATTATTGGTGCAGGCGTACCGGATGGACCACCGCTCGGCGCCACCTTAGTAGAGAAGTTCGACATTTTCATCTCCAGGATTCTTGAGCTTTTTTTTCATATCTTCGTGTACTATGAGGACTAATCTATTCACTCTCAGCTTCGAAAGCAACATAACCCGCACGATTGTAACCATCTGCGTGGTTGTTGTTGTAATAAAATTTACTATGTGCTTTCTCTGTGGGATGTATAACAATATGGTTTTTCAAGATACTATGGCGCTTGCATTATTGCTATGTCACAAAGGCAGCATCGACATCGCTTCTTACACCTTGTTTAGGGACTTACATGTTGGGTTTGGTCGCTTCCTTAAGGTAACTCAACAAATGAAAGCGTCATCAGGTATCAGATGACGGTCAACGGGGGGTTGACCAGCTGGAAGCAGAATCCGATTAACGGGGATGTTGACCTGCTGAGAAAGGAGAGGAGTTCTCCGGAGTGGGTTTCTGAAAAGTAAATGGAGAAGTGCATTTGCCAGAGTAGAAATTCGGAGAAGGTTGCCCAGGCAAAATGACCAGTAAACGAGTCGGACGGCTAAAGGAGCGCAGGAAATCCAGAGAGGAAATTAAGGAGAGGATTTCCTGAGGAAACAAATTGCAAGTCAACGAGTTGACCGACTGAAAAAGGCGCTCGTGGCAGGTTGGGGCAAAATGACGCAACCATTGGGTGTAAAGTATTCGTACATATCCCGAGAGACGAAAGGACAAAGTTAAAACCAAAGACGATGCAATGCGTCTTTCTGGACTATGGGGAGGATGAGATGGGCTACTATTTCTATGATCCAGCTACTAGAAGACTCGTCCGGTCAGGGGATGTAACCTTCGCTGAAAATGAGACGATTGAAGACATTGGCAGGAAGGCCAAGTGTGATAATGAGCAAATGGACAAAGTAAGCATTAAAATTATCCGTCCGGCATCATTGGAAGGAGAGGATTATGGCCCTGAGATGGTTGAGGATAATGAAGAGGAGATCATGGCACGAGATAACACCATGGACGGAGTCGTTCCTCAGTTGGGCGGGAATATTTCTGTCAAACGATCCTCACATAATAGACGACCGTCCGTCTGTCTGTCGCCCAACGAATACGTCATACTTACTGATGTTGGAGAGTTTGAGGACTATGAAGAGGTTATGAATGACGAAAGTAATGAGAAATGGTTGAAAGTCATGAAAGATGAGATGAATTCTCTTCATGAGAACCACACTTTCGACCTAGTTAAGCTTTCTAAGGGGAAAAAGGCCCTAAAGAATAAATGGGTCTTCCGGTTGAAAACAAATGAGAACACCAAGGAGCCCAAATACAAGGCACGACTGGTGGTCAAAGGTTTTGATCAACAGAAGGGAGTTGATTTTAATAAAATCTTTGCTCCAATAGTTAAGATGTGCTTCATACGAGTTGTGCTGGGTTTGACGGCTGTCCAGGACCTTGAGATAGAGCAGATGGATGTCCGGACTACCTTCTTCAATGGTGATCTTGAAGAAGAGATTTAAATGAAACAACCGGTTTGAGGCTAAGGGGAAGGAACAACTTGTCTGTCATTTGAGAAAAAGTCTGTATGGTCTGAAACAAGCTTCTCGAAAGTGGTACAAGAAGTTCGAGTCGGTTATGGCCCGTCAACGATACGGCAGATTACTCGTGATCACTGTGTATTTGTACAAAGATTTTCTGATGATGATTTTATCATCCTTCTCCTATACGTGGATGGCATGTTAATCGTTGGATGCAACCGTGCTCGAATAAAGGAGCTAAAAGAGTAACTTGGGCGGTTATTTGTTATGAAGGACCTTGGATAGGCGAAGTAAATTCTGAGAGTTAGAATTATACGCGATCAAAAGGTAAGAAAATTGTGGCTGTCATAAGAAAGCTATATTGAGAATGTGCTCCAACGATTCAATATGGACAACTGTGAGTACACCATTGGTGAACCACAATAAGTTAAGCACTTGCCAATGTCCGTCCTCAGATGACGAGAAGAAATATATGAGAGGTGTACCCTACTCCTCAGCTGTGGAAAGCCTGATGTATACTTTGGTGTGTACTAGACCTGACATAGCTCATGTCGTTGGAACAGTTAGCCGATTTTTGTCTAATCCAGTGAAGGAGTATTGGTTCGTAGTTAAGTGGATCATGAGATATATTCGGGGGACTTCCAAGAGGTGCCTGTGTCTTGGAAGTGATAAGTCCCAATTAGTGGGCTACTCGGATGCTGATATGGCCGGCGACATAGACTCGCACAAATCTACCTCAGGTTACTTGGTGAAATTTATCGGGGGTGCAGTCTCTTGGCAGTCCACGTTGCTAAAGTGCATGACCCTATCCACTACTGAAGCCGAGTATATCGCAGTGACGGAAGCTTGCAAGGAAATGTTATGGATGAAGGAGTTTGTTCAAGAATTGGACATTGAACAGGAAAGATATGTGGTACTCTATGATAGCCAGAGTGTCATTCATCTATACAAGAACTCTTCTCTTCATTCCAGATCAAAGCACATTGATGTACGATATCACTGGGTAAGAGATATACTTGAGGATGGTCTACTGTCACTGGATAAGGTTAGCATTGAAGAGAACGGGGCAGACATGATGACTAAGATTCTATCAAAAGGGAAGAATGAGGCAGGCTGCAAGATAGTCGAGCTAACGGATTTAACTTCCTCACAGTCGTGAGGAAAAGTTTGTTGGAAATCACGCCCGTGTGGAAGTCTTGTTGGACGGAGGACTTGTGCGAAGCACAGATATATTATTTGTTCATAATAAGTGAAAGAATTTTTGTCAACATTCTGGTCAACAAAGTTGACCGGATTCTTTATGGACGGTCAACAATGGTGTTGATCGGTCTTATGGAAAACACGAACGGAGAATCGTTGGCCACCCGCCAGGAAATCCAAAATGGCGCCAACTCAGAAGATCCTCTGGAGATTCGTGATCTCAGATGGTTATGTAGGAGCCAGTTTTGGACATGGTATATTCATATTGTTGGAAAGGACAGATCATGTCCTTGTGTATGGAATATTGCCCCTGATTTCTGGTATGAAGATCTCAATATATTAAAAGAAAGTATTGTGACTTGTTTGCCATGCGGGGTGTGAGAAAGCTTGTGAGGCGAAGAAAAAGAGAGAAGAAAACTGTGAAGAGAGGAGAGCAAAATTTTGTAAGCAACCGTGGTGTGTTTTGCTTGTATTTTGTTCTTCATTTTCTATTCTCATCTGCCTATGTAACGAGAAAAATTGCTCCCAAATCTCACATATAGTGGAATTAGTTTCGTAGACAGATTGTCCCGTAATTTTTTCCTTGATTGATAAGGGTTTTTCACGTAAAATTTTGGTGTTTTGGTTTTCTTCTTCTTTCCCATTCCTTACTGTGTCACTCAAGTAGGACAGTCAGACGTCCTCTTTCCCAACAATGAGAAGTATTAATAAATTAGATAAACAATGACCCCGTTTTTATATCTCTTTCTATCATTGAATCATGCTAGCCATTCAATTGAATTGAATATCCATATTTTGCCCATTCTTCCTTATGGGCTTTCATCATTTTTTTCATTTGATCAACTTTCCTCTTAAATAAAGGAACTCTCACCTCATAATAACTAAGTGATTTCAAACCAGGGCCATATTGTTCTATGGAATCAATAATCACCATGAAATGATCATAATTTATCACATTAAATGGGATTTTGACATCATATATCCACCTGGCTATATCCCTACAAGCTTTCTCCCTTAATTCTTCATTGCATGCTTCATTAATAGTTGTTTGTTTAAACTTTTTTTTTCTTTTTTGAACTACTTTTTCAATATCAAATGTAAACTATATATCTATGGGACCATTTTACTTCAACTTCTTTCATGATATTAGAGATTGAATAGTCTTGCTAGTATTATCACTACTTAAGCCACTTTTAGTACTAAACTTAATTTTACCAAATTCATCTTCTTCGCATTTGCCATAATCATCAATCTCATTAAAACTAAGTAATAATTTGTTTATGATTTTATCCTCAGCTTTTCTATTCATATATTCTCTAATATCCTTACAAACATCCATTAAATATTTAGTAAATTTTGTCATATTTCTAAAATCTTAAACAATGTGTTGTTTTACTGTTTGAACTCTTCCCTTGGTAATTTGTCCACAAAAATAACAGATAAAATTATTTTTATTATAAGGATCTACCAAATTTTCATACATCCATATAGGATCTTTCCTTTTCGAGCGAATATTTTGGGATTCCATCAATTCTATTTGTAGTTGAAAGTTGGAATTAATATTATAGTCTCCAGTATAATAAAGTTGAAAAAGTAACAATAGAAAAAAATAAGATAAAAGGAATAATTATAAAAAAATAATGAAAGAGCTGCGAGAGAGAGAGAGAGAGAGCACCACATGCTAGCAACACGCGAGAGAGAGTGAGGAGCGCGTGAGAGAGAACGAGCACACATGCCCACAAGAGAGGGAGATCAAGATTGAGAAGGAGAGAGAGCATCTTACTGCCCAACTTTGATCGAGAGAAAGACTAGTTATAGTAGATGAGAATATTTTTTATATTTAGGTTTAGTTTAATTTTTTTAAATAAAAATTTTGACGCTATGCCCAGGTTTAACAAGTGCACACCTTTAACAACCATGCAATGAACTAATAATAACCAGTTGTTACCGAACAATACTTATATTACTCAAGCAGCACTTGTCTAGCACACCACATGAAATGTAAATAAGTTAGCCTTTTCCTATAATAATAGTTGGTGCAAAGAAGTAACTAGATTAGCCTAGTGGATAAATTAGGCCCCAAAGTACATAGAGACAAATTTCAGAGGACATAATCATTACCATAAAAGTTGACCACAAGAGTATAAAGAACCTCTCCAATACTCACTCTCATGTAGATTACTCATTTGAGTCCTATGCCCAGTTTATGTATGCATTCTTTGATTTATTAGCTGGGCATGTAGAGCCCTCCTTGGGAGGTTCGAATGATGGATGCTTAAGCAAATAAGGTTCTTTAATGAAAGGAATAGATGACACTTGATCAACACATGTGAAAACACACATGTGTGAATAGTAGTAGCACTTGTGCATAAGGCACGTCAAAGGGGCGTTCATGCGTTGGTTCAAGCTGATTTCGGGTGATCCTCGCACTGTCTTGCACTCATATGCCCAGTTAAAGTTTAGCCTTGGCATTTGAAAGCCAGTACCAAGTGTAAGTACTTGCATGATTTTTAGGGCATTTATTGCAAGTATTTTTTAACACTTGGAGGTCACACTTGATAGAGAGAAGAAAAAAGAAAAGATTGTTGTCAATTGTTAGGGCCCCGAATCTTATTCCGATTTTCACCATCCTTAGGTACATTGCTCTATTTATAATTTCAGACATTTTACCAATGGTTCTTTTCTAATTTTTATCTCTTATAGTACTTACATTTACCAACATTATGGTGAAACCAAAGAAAGTTTTAAGGTTGATATAACCATACTCATAATTATAGTGTATTTTATACGGACTCAATGTCCCACGATTTTACCCTTTGTTTACAAGGGGTTCCTATGAAAAATTTGTATCTTGTTCTTACTTGTTATTTTGTTGTGATTTGTTTAGGGATTGTTATTGTTAGAAATATATAGTATTTAAAATTTTGTTATAAGAAAAAGGTTCACCTGATTCATACTTAAAGGATGCTTAAGCAACACATAAATAAGAACACATGCCTGAGGCGTGCCTAACTAGCATGTGCATATTTCATTGAGTATACCCATGCTTGAGGCACACTTGTCCAGCACATTTGCATATTCCTTCCAATAGCTCTGTGCTTGTCCTGCACATGTGTGTATTTCTTGCAGTAGCTCCACGACTGATGAGCACCTAGCCTATGATGTGTTTTTCCCCCAATAGCTCCAAGCTTGATGTGTGTCCAAAGGACACGTGTGCCGATTGCTGAAGGTCTCCACTAGATGTGCTTATGACCAATGCAAGCGTGTTGTTTCCCTATTGTAGCTCTAGATGCAATTTTCTAGCCCATATTTTAGACCTCTCATACTTCTCTTCTTCTACCCTAGCTGTCAACTATTGAATGCTTTGAGCTTTGAAAGATTTCTATTATATGAGAAGAGATTTTCTAACAAGAAAACATTATCTTTACTTTTGAGAATTAATGGCCAATGTTTTCATACCCCAAAAACCATTTATCGTTCATAAACGCTTGTTCTAACCTATAAGCCTTCATAATTTTGTTGATAGTATGGACACTGGTTACTAGTAGTGTTTGGAGAATTACTAGTAGTGTTTGGAGAATCTTTAATAAAATCAAAAGCTGTCTTGTTCCACCGCTACTAGCAAATCCGATCAGTTGTTTAGTATGGATCATAAGTCAGGAATAAATTAGTTATTGTTTAGTACATCTATACCATCTGCCTTGTAAATTAATTTTTGCTATTACTTTGCTTTCATCGCTAGAGAAGCGCGGAAGATTTTACTTGAAAATTAGTTGGTTTTGAGATTCCCTTTCATCACCAATATATGTGTTGATTTTTTCTATACTATGTGATGGGTAAACCAATAATGAGCTGGCCCAAAGAAAAGTCAACGGAAGCCCAAGAAAGTCAGTCAACACATTTGACGACCCAGTAGTAGGACGGGCCCAAGAACTGGAAAGCCCAGGACGATCAACATTGGCGTTGACTGTCTTGATGGCCAACTGGCTCGCAGACGATCAACTCAACGTTGACCGCCCCTGCGCAGCTTGTTGGGCCCTTAAAGGCTTTTCTACAGTGATGGGCCTATTCCATTCTGGCCCACAGCCCATCAGTTGATCG
>JAOVVI020005281.1:755-16673 GCA_028571085.2 Nepenthes alata
CCGAATTTCAGTCACTCCGGAGCTTTCATCTCACTCCGGAGCTTTCATCTCACTCCAGATTTTCTGCATACGAAATTTTACTTCGGAATTTGGATTTGCTGCCCAGGAAATTTCACTCCGGATGATTATCCACACCGGATTTTTAGTTCGGATTTTGTTCATTCATGAATTTTCACTTCGAAATTCTCTTGAGGCTACATGCACATGCGGCGAGCACAACAATACATCCTATAGTGAGTGACCAAACCCAACACAACGGCCTTTGAAGACAGTTTTTTAGTAGTTTTAACTACTTCGATTTGTGTCGGTCCCAAGATGTTACGTTGGGGGTTTCGCCATTCAACTTTCATGTAATTAAGGCTGACCAACATTCACAAAAAAAAAAAAAAACAAGCTTGGGTGGGCTATTCACCTCGTAGCCCAAGTGGCCACTAGTTACAAAGCCTAACAGTGGCCAGGAAATCGATTCAGTCGTCAAGTATTGACGAAAGCCAAGAGCAATATGGACCACACCGCTCCAAGAACATGGCACTCCATCTACTTTGAATACCGACTACAATTCCACCTCCAATCCAGGAGTGTTCGCATATCATGGCATATTTTCGAGCGGCTCAAAAGATGTCAAATTTTAAAACTTTGGTTATATTACCGAGTGGCCCAAAAAAGGTCAAATTCTAAAACCTCGGTTACATTACTGAGCGGCCCAAAAGAGGTCAAATTTCAAAATCTCGATTACATCACTGAGCGGCCCAAAAGATGTCGAATTTCAAAACATCGGTTACATCACTGAGCGGCCCAGTCAAATTTTAAAACTTGATTAAATCACATAGCGGCTCAAAAGAAGTCAAATTTTGAAAATCAGATTTTTAAAAGATGGTAAGCCAGCAAAGCCAAACAGACAGCATCCCATCAGAAATATGTAGGGGGTTAAAAATTTTAAACCACCCGGCATGGGGGCTAGTGATGGGTATACTATATACCCGGCCTAGAAAACTGCTAAACTATTTTGTCTGATCCACAGGCGGTTGTCACCAGTGGTTGACTATGGATGGGAATGACCATTCTCAAACTATATAAAGACCCTTATTCCAACAGAGAAAAAGGGAGGCTCTCAAAAGAAAAAAGAAAAAGGGGAGAAAAATGAAAGAGAGGCTACAAGGTGAGAAAAAGGAAGGAAAGGCTAACCACAATCCATCCCAGGAGGCCACCTAATGAAAGGACCCAAAAAAGGAAAGCTGAAAGCAAAATCCAAAAGAAGAATCATTCCTCGAGCTATGTGCTCAGTCCAAAAGGCCACACCTTAGGAGGACAGTTCTCATCCCTAGAGGCCAGAAGAACATCTAAAGGCTTTCCTTCTAGGAGATATTCCAATAAAGTGACCGACCATCTCTCCAAAGTACTCTTATAATATTTAGACGTACAATCTACATTTAAGCCGCCCTTTTGTAGGTGCATATTTAAGCCGTCCATCCTCAGAACTCATGCTCAATTTACTGATACAAATATCTAAATATCATCATTATATCTTTCTATTCTTTTGGAAAGTTATTTGACTTGAACGTCGGAGGGTTTACAGTAGGCGTAATTCCTGCCATCCTTTAACCTCTCGTTTTCAGTTGTATTGCGCAAGGTTTAGGTTCGAGGTTATAGAGAGCGAATCTGCGTCAGATCGACCAGTAAGAAGATCCGATTTACGACACTCAATCCGTAAGATAATCTAAATTTTTGGTACGTAATACAATTAAATATATATCGATAAAATAAGAAGTAATATCATTATTTATGCTTTGCTTTTTCTTTTGACATTTTATGTTAAATAAATTTAATAGATGAGATTTAATATAAAAAAAACTGTTTAAATGGTTTTCAAAAAATATTTATAAATTCTAAAATTTTAAGCCAAATAAAAAAAATTATTCTAATTATTTTATGGTTGGATCTTAATCTAAAGGCAGAGGAGCGGCAGAAGCCCCCGGTTTTGCCATGAAATGGTTGGCCGCCTCGACGATTCTGATATTTTGGGAATTGGGATACTTCGAATCGGACGAGTTGACTCATATCCTCTCTCATTCTCTCTCGTTGCGAGCTAGGTAGCATCGAGATCCGGCGAAGAAAATGGAAGCCCTGAGTGCGTCCTCTGCGACGATCATGTCTTCTCCCTCATCTCTGTCTGTGTTCTCTCCAAAGAAACTGTCGTCGTTCAGACCCCCTGTTCGCGTCCATCTCGCTTCCCGAGGTAATTTCTCCACTTCTCTGTCGATGTACTTTTTTTGATACAAGATATTGATGAAATGGAAATTTTGATGTAAGGTAACGATAAGGAGCCTGACCCTCGACCTGATTCCGAAGACATAAAGATTGTTCCACTTGTCGATATTCACCGCCTTTCTCTTTCTCCTCTATCCAAGGTTCTCTCTCTCTCTCTCTCTCTCTCTCTCTGTGATCAATTTTGTTGTTTCGTGTTGATTGCTACGTTTTAGTCCCTCACCCTGACAAATCTGATATGTTGACGAGTTTTTAGATGTGTTGCTTCATTTCAAGGAGGACACTGGGGGATAGTTTCTATTCTGGATGGAAAAGTATTTTTAACTTGGTATTATTTTTATGTCGTTATGGATGTGCTGCGACTCTAATTTCATATTGTTTGGCTGACAATACTATTACGAAAAAAAAAAGGAAAAACTGAAATCACAAAGCCATTTCTGGTTGAATGGGCTTCGACTTTGAATGAAAAATTTGTGTAAACCCTTCTTTGTCAAGTAAGGGTTCCAGTTTCATTTTCTGGGAACTTCAAGATTTGAGGAGAATTGTGTGTTTGGAGTTTTACTTTTATGGGCTTTACTCTCTTGAATTGGAAATTGGAAAACTTCTCGATTCAAAATTTTAGATAATGTGTAACCATTTTGCTTTTTCATATTCTCCTGGTTCTTGTAATATCTGGATAGAATATGCTAGAAAATGTTTGTGCTATCTTATCACAGGTTTATAAAGGAATACTTGCATCACTTGAGAAAAGTTTATTGGATTCTTGAAATGCTGGACGTGGTTTCTAGCATTTTGAATATTCAAGGTTCAAACACATGCTTAAGAAGAAGTAAATTTATTTGGATTTAATAATATCGTGATTTCTTTTGTAAGTTAAAGTTTGTCTATAAGTGCGAGAAGTGGAATGCGGTGGTTGAAGCGGAGATATCTGCAGAGTGCTTGTCAATCAATTGACCTCTAAGTGCTATTTTCAACTGTGTCATCAATCAGTGGGACACAATTCTGAAGAAGAAGCATGTTGGTCTACAATCAAGACACAAGACAAATGAGTTGGGGTATCCTGAATAAGAAATGAATTTATGTTTGTGAAATTTCTGAGGTTTAACTTGTGAATCTAAGACGAGTATACATGAGCAGAAAAATCAAATCATTCAAGTTGACAATGTAGTAAAGATTTGTATAAGTTCTAAAGAAATCTATTCTGAGAGCAGAGGAAAGACACAATGTTTTCTTATTGGATCATGAAGATTTTATTGGCTAGTGGAATGGCATAGAAGGAATAGTATTTGCAGTGTAATATTGCTGAGAGAGAAGGTGCTTGATTTTGATTTGATAATTGAGTTATATATGAACTGATTCCAAAGTTTTTATGACTGAGTACGGACCTAAGTTCAAAATATAAACAATGCAACCTCTAAGTTATTTATAGTTCTTTGTGAAGCTATAGTCTATACCCTTGCTCTAAGGTGGTACAAGGAATGCAGTTGTTTTCCTTTACCATGAATATGAAGTGTATACTTGAAGTTAACAAAATCTGAACTTTATAAGGTGATTCATAATTTCAAATGCATGCAGTTGAGGCCTATTAAGGGAAACCAGTGCAAAGGGCTCCCACCTCGTGGGGTTTGTGTGCAGTCAAGTATATGCAGTTTTATCGCTGCATTACCTAAAATTTGTAGGTTTCTAACGTAGAAGGAAATATTGGCCTATATTTTCTAATGCCGCAACAAAATTACATTATGTCGTATTAGTGCTATAGCTTAATATATAGGCTAGTATTCAATATATAGGCCAATATCTGCTCCTAGATTTTGATTCGCTAAAAAATTTGCGTCAATAACGATACATTATTATCGGATACTACCGATACCGATACTAATGTTTTGATCCATAGTTTCTAGTCATTCATTCCATTCAATTCCCTTTTGAGTCTCAGTGTATTATGTTTGTTGCTTAGGATGTGGCAATGGGTTTGGTTCTAAGTGCAGCTGTTGGTAGAGGATGGACAACAGATTCTGGAATGAAAGGACCTGCTGAGTCTGCTGGTGATACTGAATCAAGTTCAGCAAGGATCTCGACATTTCCTTGGTCTTTATTCACCAAGTCACCTCGGAGGAGAATGCTGATTGCTTTTACCTGCAGCATTTGCAGTCAAAGAACTACTCGTGCCATTAATCCTCATGCTTACACTGATGGCACCGTCTTTGTTCAGGTGATTGTCATATGCGATTATGTTCTCTGCTTCTAGGGATCTGATAGTGGATAGGCCTCCTTTTGCTCCTGTTTTTAGTTTTCCTTCTTCCCTTTTTTTGGTTTGGGGTGTTGAAATTCCGAAAAATCAATCACACTTTTGATTGGTATATATATATAGAGTTAAGAGTAGTAAATACCCTTGATGACGTAATGTCTTGTCCATTATTCATATTAATGGGCACTTATAATAATCGATGGATGGATGGACACCATGTCACATAAGATTGTCTTAAGGGATGTTAAAGGGTGCTCTCAAAATATTTCTTGTATTGTTAAAGTGTTTTCCAGGGCATATTGAAACCTGCAAAGCACCTCATCTGGAAAATTGTAATGTCAATTTTCTTGGGGAACTGATGAAAGTTTTGGTGCTGTTGTAGGTTTTTTCTGACCTGTATCCTTTCACATGGGGGCACATGCATTTACTGTCATTCTCTCTCTCTTTTATGCAGTGTTGTGGTTGCAATGCCTATCACAAGCTCGTTGATAATCTGAATTTATTCCATGATATGAAATGCTATATAAATCCAAGCTTCAGTTATGGTGACCTTGGAGCAAGTTCTGGTTATGAATATCGGGATATGGAAGACAATGATGAAGAGGACACATTCAATTTTTAACTAGCCAGAAGCCTGATTTTATACAGTATGTACATTCTTCATCTTTGTAATTATGTCTCTTGGATATAATATCAATTACTGGTTATATTTTATTTTTTATTTTGGAATTGTCAGCTTGGTATTTAGCATTGACATTGGACAAGTGGTGTTTATGTAAAATTCTTGAAATTTTTTTTGAAATGTTCTATTCGTGTTCAAGAGGCAGCAGCCCTTAGAACATCAGATTTCATGTCAATGTCATTGATATTGATTTTGGTATTGAACAAATTTTGGACTGCAAACAACCATCAAGAATATTTATGTACTTCTAATTTGAGATATATCGGGTACCTATAAAATTGGGTTAATTTTAAGATTTAATTTTTTTGTCAAAATTGCATACCTTAGGCTATACACTGTGTCGTTGGAAAATAGTAACATGGCATACTAAAATTATACCATAGCCATTTTCCTTCTCCAATTTTCCATTTCTACACGTGCTTGAGTATCTGATTAATGAAGATTTGATTCTCTTTTGCCTCTTAAAAATTTAAAAAATGAAAAATAAAATAGACCACCCAAAAATTTATCCTCTTATGCCTCTTTATTTAGTATTGGAAAAGATAAATAGCCCAGATATGCCCAAGACGAGGCGCAAGTAATAACTCAGCTTTCAAAATCCAGATGCCTCAATAAGTGGGTCTCTTGATTCTTTCTTGGCTTGAAAGTTGTTGGGGATTGGATTATTGGGCTGTAGTTTTGAGTAAATAGAGGACCTTTAATTTATACTTTGAAAGGCTTCATTCTCATTTCAAATCCCCATTATCAAGACAAAACTGTGAGATCGGGCCTAGTGGTTGGATGCATCTTACGCCTTCTCCCAAAGCGGATAATATCTCAAATGGGATGAGAACGATCTCAAAACTCAACAATGGCATCATCTATGAGGAATTCATATTAGTACATCCAATATAGTAGCATAACTTCCATTTTACTGGCTATGTTGGATGAATTATTCCATATTGGTTGAGTAAAGAGGTAGTCTCTTGCTTATTAGTGTGAATACTTTCTTCTCTCCTCAATTTACTCTTTTTAGAACAAAACTGTGCAAGGGGAGCTATTGATCAAATGTGTCTCACGTATTTTCTCAAAGTGGATAATTTTTTGAATATGAATGCACCCGACCTGAAAAGTTGGAGACAAGTTTTGTGAACTTTGTTCACCAAATATTTAATTTTTCACAAAAAGTTTTGCAGATTGCTTGTACAATCTCACAAACACGACATGATCAAGCATCAATTTATAGAAATTGACTTCATTCGATATCTTTATGTTATTGTGACCGTCGCTGGCATAACTTATCAATTTAATGATTTTAGGTTATTGATCCCATAAATTTTATTAAAGATTTTTATTAAGTTTTTCCATATTTTTTTGAAGAAAAACTATAAATTTTTTTTTGGAGGTGTCATGACTGAGTCTATAGTTACAATTTTGATTCATATTATTGTGCCTGGATTTACTTGATACATAATTTTTGTGATTGAACTTATATATATTGAGTTTGACACTAACCTATGAAATGAAATTTTTATAATTCAATACAGTTATTTGTTCTCCACCTTTTTTTTGGATGATTTGTGTAGATAAGAAAAATAATTGGACAAATATAATAAACTGATAATTTATTATGCACAGAAAAAAAAATCTAATGAATGTTTGTAAAAATAAATATTAAATGAAAATCATAATAAAAAACAAAAAAAATCCAATACATACTTATCAAGACAAGGCTTTTTATTAAGATTTATGCCAGTTCGGGTTTGATTGATTCTAGCAATAAAATTAGAGCTAATGGGCCTTCACCACGATGCTTCGTATTAGGGGGAAATTTTAATTGTTATTACTGGAAGATGGATTAATTCGAGTAAAACAGGTAAAGAAGAGAATAAAAAAGATAAGAAAGACTAGAAGAAGGATGAAAACAGAATGTGGAAATTTTAGATCGCTGATCCGATCCCTTGGAAACAAATCAAGATGAAACAGTTACAATTCTGATCTACTTTTTACCTTCTCAGCTAATAAATTTATACTATTACCACTGCTACTAGTTCAGTATAGCAAACTTTGTTATTGTAACTACTAATTGGTTCCTAAACAACAGAATTAACTATTCGGCTAATAACCATTTTTCAACGTAACAGTAACTTTTGTTTTCAACTGAATTTCTGTTTTCAATTGGCTGATCTGTTGTTGTTTCGGTTGGAGCAGATGTAATATGATGTGATAAGCCTAGCTGAAGTTCGTTATCCCTCTAATTTGTATCAGACCCCTGACTTATGATTGCCACATGGATGTGCTGAATTCCCAGTGCTGTTGCTGAATTGTCACTTAGCTGTGTATCCTTTGTAGTGTTGGATGATAATAATTCATAACAACTACACCTGTTATTGACATCCTTGTTCTCAAGGATGGAATGTGGGGAATTGCTTTGTAATAAAAGAAGAATTTTCCCAAGTTGCATCTGCTACATCCTGGTTGGTCCATTGAATCAGCCATTGCTTGCTATGTTGGAGTCCCCGATAACTGTTCCAGTAATCAAAACCTTTTGTGGTGCTATGATTGTTGCTTGCTAACCATTGAGAAGAGGCAAAGTAGGCTGAATATGATGCTGTTGGCCAGTGTGTTTCTTGAGTAAAGAAACATGGAAAACTGGATGGATCTTACAATTACGTGAAAGAGTAAGCTATTGATCCCACTTTTGATTCTATTGGAAAAGGACCATAATATTTGGCAACTATTTTCAACGATTTCCTTAGAGCCACAGATATTTGCCCAAATGTTTGTAGCTTAAAGTTTACCATGCCACCTACGTCAAAAGTTCGATCTGTCCTATGCTTATCAACAATTTTCTTCATCTTGTTTTGTGAAGTGTGTAACCATTCCTTAATAAATTGGTTTAAGGTGAGTCTTTTTTGGAGGAAGGACTGAATAGAAGCAACTGGTATATCATGTGGAATATCTAATGGCTATTGAGGAGGATAGCCATACAGAGCTTGAAATAGAGACATGTTTATATAAGTGTTTGTAGAAGAGTGAAAAGGGTAATAGTACCACCATTCAGCAAGTGATAAGTGATGATACTAGTTGGTTGGTTTTTGGGTAGTAATGCAATGAAGATAATCTTCTAGTGATTGATGGACTTGTTTAGTTTGGCCATCTGTTTGTGGATAATAAGCAGTAGAAAGGTGAAGCTTTGTTCCTAGTTGCTTAAAACGTTTTTGCTAGAATATGCTAGTGAATATCTTCTCTGTTGGATACAATTGAATTAGGAATGTCATGGAGTTTTACAATGATCTCCAAGGAAATTTATGCAACTATGGGTGCTGTAAAAGGGTGTTTCAATGGTAGAAAATGTGCAAATTTGATGAACTTGTCTACTACCACCATGAAGCGTTTTTGCCATTAGAATTTGGAAGGTGTTCAATAAAATCCATGGTAGTAGTGTATCAAGCTTGAGGTGGAATGGGAAGTGGTTGAGGAAGGCCTGGATAAGGATGTTTGTCAGGTTTTGTTTACACATTTTTCAAGAACTCATGATGCTAATGCCTGTTGATGAAGTTTAGGCTAATAGAAAAGTAAAACTTTTTTCGTAAATTGCAAGAATACCTGAATGGTCACCAATTGGGGAATCATGAAGAGCAACTATCAACCTCTGGCGTAAATCTGTATTAGCACCAATGTAAATCCAATTATGATACTTGATAAGGCCTGCTTTCTATTGAAATAGAGGCCTGCATGTAGGATGAAGTACTAAAGCAGTTTGAATTTCAGCTGCAAAAGGGTCTTGATCATTACTTAATAGCCACTTCCTGCGACCATTGAGGAATAACAACTGAGGCTGCTGCGTTATGCCCCCCTCAATTTGCCTGGAAGGTGCATTTGTCACAGTATTTTCTGTTCGATGTTTATACTAGATTGTATACTGCAATGGTGGGACACTTATGTTGATGCAGTGAAGTAAATTTTTGCTCCAATAGATATTTGAGGTTTGTTTTCATAACAAATGGCTGATGTTGTAATAAATGGATTCATTTCGTGACTGCAAACAAAATTTCCATAAGTCCTCGTTCATAAGCTGGTAACCCTTGTGTTCTTGGACCAAATTGTTTACTAATGAAAGCAGTCGGTCGACATTTTTGTTGCAGGACGACTCCCGTTCCTATACTAGAAGCATCCGATTCAATGATGAGGGTGGCTGCAAAATCTGAAAGTGCCAACAGTGGTGCTGTGGACATTGCCTTTTTAAGATTCCAGAAAGCTGTGTTGGCTTGATCTATCCCCTTAAACTTGTCATGCTTAGGGAGAGCAGTGACAGGTTGAGTCATAAGTTTATAATTGGAGATAAACTTCCTGTAATTACCAATTAGACCAAGGAAACCTCCAATTCCTTTGATGGAATTGAGAATTGGCCAATCTACCATTGATGATTGCTTGGACCTGTAGCTACTCCGCTCCCCAAAATAATACGACCTAAATATTCTATTTTCTTCTGTCCAAATGAGCATTTGAACAATTTAACAAATAACATCTGCTTCCTAAGAACTTGGAGTACCTTTGTTAAATTCATCAAGTGCAACACAAAAGTAGGGCTATAAATCAAGATGTCGGCAGGAAATATAACAAATTTTTGAAGTTGCTGTTGAAATATTGTATTCATTAGAGATTGAGAGGTGGCAGGGACATTTGTAAGGCCAAATGGTATGGTAACAAATTCATAATATCCTTGACGTGTCTTGAAAGCTGTTTTGTGGATGTCCAATAAATGCATTCTAATTTGATGGAAGTCAGATTTCAGATCTAGCTTGAAAAAAAATATACTCCTTGAAGTTCATCCAGCAAGTCTTCTATGGTGGGCATAGGAAACTCGTTCATACCGGTGAGGTTATTAAGCTGCCTATAGTCCACATAAAAATGCCAACATCCATCTTTCTTTTTCACCAATAACATAGGTGAAGAAAATGGACTAGTGCTTAGTTGGACTATGGAAGTGGACAACATTTCCTTGACTTGTCTTTTAATCTCATCTTTCTGAATGTGATTGAATTTGTGCCGTCTTACATTTAGTGGTTGTGAATTAGGTAATAGTGGAATCTGATGGTCATGAGTGTTAGGGCCACTCCCCCGTGGCACTTATGTCCGCGGACTCTATTGGGAAAAATGGACGAGGACTTTCTTGAGTGGTCCGAGAAGCCTGTCATGCGGACGAGGACTCTTTGGAGGCGTCATGTCCGAGAGGTTGCTGAGAATATGGACGAGGACTCCAGGAATCTAGGCATTGACTCTCTCTCTCTCTCGTAGGCCTACTGTAGCCGTGTTTTGCATGTGGACAGTTGACATAATCTAATTGGATGTTCAGGCGGCTGCAACTTTCTAGGGTATCAGGCCTGTCATTCTGGCACGTTAGGCGTGCGCCTACCATGACAGGCCTAGGGGGCGTGATCCTGCTACCCTACTGGTAGTAGGGTGATTGGCTGACCACTAGGTCCTTTTGTGTATATAAGGCTTGTGCCCTTTGCTTGCTAAAAGTGTTGTTGGCCAAGTGGGTGTGTGAGACGACAATCATTTCAAGGATCTTAGAGAGAGCTGTGGGCAGCCTTGTTGTAAAGATAGAGTGAGAAACACTTTTAGATAGAGATTATGTGATTTATACTTAGTGATTATTTTTTTTGTTTGAGCTTGTGTAGCTAATATTCTTGTAAACAATCATTCTTTATAGTGTATTCTTTAGTAATTTTTTTCTCAGTTGAGAATGGTCTTTCCACATTAATCTCCTGTGTGTTTCTCTTTTTTTTTTTATCTTTTCTTTTGGCCATCCGATCGAGAGCTCTGCTCTGTTGCTGTCCGAGTGCTCCGTCTGTCCGGTTACCGTGTCTTCCGTTTTGCGCCAACAAGTGGTATCAAAGACTTTGGTTCTTTGAACGGTGACCTTGTTGCTGGTAGCCATGGAGGTTGGAAGCAATATGACTTGCTTAAATGGAACAAACTTTGACACTTGGCAAAGTAAGATGTCAGACTTGCTTTTTGTGAAGTCCATGCATAATCCCATTTTTGCCACAGAAAAGCTGGCGGCAAAAACATATAAAGCATGGACGTTAGAGCACAAGCAAGTGTGTGGTTTCATACGGCAGTTTGTGCACGACGTGTACAACCACGTTCTGGGAGAGTCCAATGCCAAGGAGCTTTGGGATAAGCTACAAAAGCTCTACGCCTCCAAGACCGGCAATAACAAAATCTTCCACTTGATGAGGCTGATGTGGATCCGATACAAGGACGGTCATCTGTCGCCGACCACCTGAATGAATATCAGGGCTGTGTGGATCGGCTAAATGGCATGAGAATTAAGTTCAAGGATGAGGTGCTCGGACACTGGCTCCTAGAAACCCTCCCGGACTCATGGGAGATCATGAGGATCACCATTGCCAATACAGCTCTAGACAATGTGGTGACTTTGGAGATGACCAAAGGAGCTGTGCTGAACGAGGAAGTGAGATTGCGGTCTTAGGTACCGTCCACCTCTCAGCACTCCGAGGTTATTGTTACCGAATCCAGGGGAAGGAGCCGAGGACATGACCCAAAGTCTGAAGACAAAGGGCGGAGTAAGTCAGGTTCTCGATACCAAAACATGGAGTGCCACCATTGTGACAAGAAAGGCCACACTAAGAAGTTTTGTTATAAGTGGAAGCGTGAAAACGTTGGAAAATAAAGAGGAGAAAAGTGGCGTGGCGAGGAAGAGTCATCGGTCTCTGTTGTCACAGGAGGTGACTTCTTTCTGGCTTGTGAGTCTGAAGACTCAGTGAGCGTGGCCGAGCATGCCTTTGACTGGGTGGTGAATTCTAGCGCATCCATCCACGTCACTTCTAGGAGAGAGCTGTTCTCCACTTACACTTCGTGTGCCCCAGTAGTGTTGAAGATTTGCAACACGGAGACGTCCGAGATCATTGGACGAGGCAACGTCTCCTTGCTGACAAACACTGGAGCCCGATTGATTTTGAGGGGCGTCCGACACGTCCCCGATATTCGTATGAATATCATTTCAATTGGACGACTTGATGATGAAGGCTACTGCAGCGTCTTTTGTGACGACAGTTTTAAGCTGACCAAGGGTTCTATGGTGGTTGCCCGAGAAGTAAATGCTTCAAGCCTTTACACGCTAAAAGCCAAGGCCGATGAGGCAGAGGTGAATGCCACGAGATGTGTGGAGTCCTCGGGCTTATGGCACAAAAGGATCGGACACATGAGTGAGCGTGGCATGAGTTATCTGGCTATGAAATGTCTCATCCCAGAGATGGAAGGAGATAGGCAGAGGACTTGCCCTCACTGCATGGCGGGGAAGCAAAGGAGAGTCTCCTTTTCAGGAGACATTTTTCAGGAAGTCCGAGGTCCTAGAGCTCGTCCACACAGACGTGTGTGGTCTTCTCCCAGAAATATCTTTTGGAGGAGCACAATACTTTATCTCCTTCATTGATGATTGCTTGAGGAAACTGTGGGTCTTCCCGTTGAAGACCAAGGATCAGGTTACGGAAACTTTTGATCAATTCCATGTCCTCGTTGAGCACGAGATCGGGAGGAGGTTGAAGGCGGTTCGGAGCGACAACGGTGGTGAGTATATTAGGACGTTTGATGCTTATTGTCGAGCTCACGGTATCAAACATCAGAAGACTCCACCAAAGACGCCACAACTGAATGTCGTGGCTTAGGGGATAAATCGCACCCTGATGGAAAGGGTCTGGTGCATGTTATCCGATGCCAGGCTTTCGAGATATTTTTGGGCCGAGGCTTTGAAGGCGGCCGCCCACGTGATCAACTGGTCGCCTAGTAAGTCTCTGGAAGGGGAAGTTCCAGAGAATATTTGGATCGGGAAGGACCATCTTTTAACCATATTCAGACTTCTGGCTGCAAAGTCTTTGTTCATGTTCCGAGAGATGAGAGGACCAAGCTGGAGCCAAAGACAAAGCAATGTGTCTTTTTGGGTTATGGCGAGGATGAACTTGGGTATATGCTCTATAACCCAAAGGAAAAGAAGCTGGTCCGGTCCTGAGATGTGGTCTTTGTTGAGGACGAGACCATTGAGGACATTGGGAATGAGCAGAAGACTCATCCCAATACTTCTTGGACGGACAGAGTTGATGTGGATGCTGTCCGTCCAGTGCCTCTTATGTCCGATGTCGGTGGACTAAGAGTAGCTGCCAACCATGATGAGGCTGTTCCAGCGCCTCAGGATCAGGTTGAAGATTTGGCGCCTCAACAGGTCGAGGTAGCCCCTGTGAGGCGGTCGTTCAGGCAGAGACGTCTATCCATCCGCCTGCGAGCAAGTGAGTACATCCTCCTCACTGATGTTGGCGAACTTGAAGATTTTGGGGAAGCCATGTGTAGCGCTCAAAAGGGTAAATGATTTGAGGCCATGAAGGAAGAAATGACATATCTTCACAAAAATCATACATTTGAGCTGGCTAAGCTGCCCAAGGGAAGAAGGTCCTGAAGAACAAATGAATCTTCTAGCCGTAGACCACCGAGGACTCGAGGAAGCCAAGACACAAGGCGCGACTTGTAGTCGAGGACTTTGGTCAACGCAAATGTGTTGACTTTGATGAGATATTCGCACCTACTGTGAAGATGTCTTTGGTCCGTGTGGTGCTCGGAATGGCAGCGGCTTTGAATCTGGAGATTGAGCAACTTGACGTCCGGAAAGTTTTTTTCCATGGAGATCTAGAGGAAGAGACTTACATGGAGCAACCAGATGGTTTTGAAGTCAAGGGGAAGGAAGGACTAGTTTGTCGTTTGAAGAAGAACTTGTACGGGTTGAAAGAAGCTCTGAGACAGTGGTACCGAAAGTTTGAGTCTGTTATGGTCGGACGAGGATACCATATGACTTATTTGGATCACTGTGTCTTTGTCTAGAGATTTTCAAAAAATGATTGTCATCTTCCTCCTTTATGTTGATGACATGTTGGTTGTCTGACAAAATAATGTTCGGATCAAGGAGCTGAAAGAGCAACTGGGGCAGCCTTACGCTATGAAAGGCCTTGGACCGGCGAAGCACATTCTGGGGATTAGAATATTTCGCGACCGAAGGGACAAGAAGCTCTGGCTGTCTCAGGAAGGCTATGTTAATAAAATGCTTCAATGATTCAATATGAAAAGCTCCAAGCCTGTCAGTACCCATCTGGCTAACCATTTTAGGCTGAGCAAGCAGCAGTGTCCGTCCTCGGACACTGAGAAGGCGTTTATGAGTAAGATTCCTTACTCTTCGTCCGTTGGTAGTTTGATGTACGCGGCCGTGTGTACCGGGCCGGACATTGCTCATACGGTTGGGCTTATGAGCCGATTTCTCTCAAACCCAAGGATGGAGCATTGGTCTGCGGTAAAATGAATTTTCAGATATCTTCGCGGGACCTCCAAGATGGGTTTGCAGTTTGGAGGAGAGAAGCCTCAACTGTTTGGATACAAGGACGTCGATATGGCCGGGGACGTTGATTTTCAGACAACAACGTCCAGATACTTGGTGAAATTTGCGTGTGGGGCGGTCTCTTGGCAGTTTAAGTTACAGAAGTGCGTTGCTCTCTCCACTACGGAAGTAGAGTTCATTACCGTGATCGAGGCCTGCAAGGGGATGCTTTGGATGAAGAGGTTCATTCAAGAATTAGGTCTAAGGAAAGAGACGTACGATGTCCTCTGTGATAGTCAAAGTGCCATTCACTTGTGTAAAAACTCCTCATTCCAATCTCGGTCAAAGCATATTGACGTGCGATATTATTGGGTGAGAGATGTTTTTGATGATGAGTAGCTATCAATTGAAAAGGTCTGCTCGAATGACAATGGTTCGGACATGTTGACCAAAGTTTTGCCGAAGGGAAAACTGGAAGCTTGTTGTGATATTAATGGTCTAACTAACTTCACTTCCACTCGGTCGTGAGGGAAAGTTTGTTGGGGTCACTTCCTCGTGGCACTTATGTCCACGGACTCCATTGGGAAAAATGGACGAGGATTTTCTTGAGTGGTCCGAGAAGCCTATCATGCGGACGAGGACTCTTTGGAGGTGTCATGTCCAAGAGGTTGTTGAGGACATGGACGAGAATTCCAGGAATCTAGGCGTTGACTCTCTCGTAGGCCTGTTGTAGCCGCATTTTGCAGGTGTGCAGTTGACCAACTCTGATTGGATGTTCAGGCGGCTGTAACTTCTTAGGGTGTCAGGCCTATCATTCTGGCACGCCGGGCGTGCGCCTGCTATGGCAGGCCTAGGGGGCGTGGTCCTGCTACCCACTGTTAGAGAGAAACACTTTTAGAGAGATTTTGTGATTTACACTTAGTGATTGTTTTTCTTTTGTTTGAGCATGTGTAGCTAATATTCTAGTAAATAATCATTATTTATAGTGTATTCTTTGGTGATTTTTTTTCTCAATTGAGAAGGGTCTTTCCACGTTAATCTCCTGTGTGTGTTTCTATCATTTTTCTATCTTTTTCTTTAGGCCGTCCGACCGAGAGCTCTGCTTTGTTACTGTCTGAGTGTTTCATCCGTCCGGTTACCGTGCCTTTCATTTTGCGTCAACAATGAGTTCGTGTGGGTGGAAGCTGTGTTAGAACAGAGAAGACATCTTCAAAAGCATTTATAATCTGTTGAATTGATGGATGTATTTGTGCCGATTGTGTGGAAGTGCGGATGAAAAAATTGTGTTAAGAAAACCCTGACATACACCTTGTAACCTAATATTCTTGCGTTCTTGAGAAAAAGAGTTGGTGAGTT
>JAOVVI020005282.1:0-16672 GCA_028571085.2 Nepenthes alata
GGTCGAAGCATTCAACCCTTAGGCTTGGCATCTCCACTTCTACGGGGACCACCGCCTCAGCCCCAAAGCAGAGGTTAAAGGGAGTTTTTCTCGTTGGCTCCCGAGGGATTGTTTGATACGACCAGAGTACAGACGATAACTCTTCAATCCAGGAGCCCCCTGCGTCTTCTAGCCGGGTCTTCAACCCGTGCAGCAACGTACGATTTGTGACCTCAACTTGTCCGTTGGCCTGAGGGTGCACCACGGACGTATGGATCAGCTTGATGCGGAGGTCACGCCAATACTTCGTGAAGTGCTTGCCGGTGAACTGGGTTCCGTTATCGGTCGCTATGACCTCAGGAATCCCGAAGCGGCAAACGATTCCCTGCCAGAGGAACTCCGTCGCATTCTGCTCAGTGATCTTGGCGAGAGGGACAGCTTCCACCCACTTGGTAAAGTAATCGATGCCGACGATAAAGAGTTTCCTCTGTCCAAAAGTCAAAGGAAGGGGCCCAAGTATGTCGAGCCCCCATTGCGCAAATGGCCATGGGGACTGGAGGTAGTGCAGCTCTGTATGCAGCTGATGCGTCATATTGCCAAGTATCTGGCAACTTTCATACTTCCGGACAAACTCCATGGTGTCTCGCTTCATGGCAGGCTAGTAGAACCCCTGTCGCATGACTTTGAATGCAAGGTTCTTGCCCCCTATGTGCGAGCTGCACAATCCTAGGTGTACTTCCGCCAGTGCGTAATCGGCTTCTTCTGGAGTAAGGCACTTAAGGAGGGGAGTAGAGTATCCTCGCCTGTACAGTCTTCCGTTCTGGATCGTGTACCATCCTGTCATTTTCTTGATTCGCTTGGCCTTGTTGGCGTTGTTGAGCAAGGTCCATTCGGTCAGATACTTCACGTACGTCGTCATCCAATTGTTTCCTGCGTCAACCCGCAGCACTTTTTTGTCTTCGGCGTCGATGCTAGGTGCAGTTAGGACTTCCCTGAGCTCTTTCGCGTATTGCTCCATGGCTCGAGTGGCTGCATCCCGGGCCTATCGATCAGCGCACTCGTTATCTAACATCGGGATGTGCTCGATCGTAAACCGATCAAACTCAGGGATCAGGGCCTTCGCTCTCGCCAAGTACCTCACAAGCTGTGGGTTCGTGGCGTCAAAGTTCCCCTTCACCTGATTGACCACAAGTTCAGAGTCACTGCGCACGACCAACGACCGTGCAGAACATTCATTAGCCAACCGCAGGCCCGTGTGGAGGGCCTCGTATTCTGCTACGTTATTTGTGGCCAGGAAGGCCAAGGTGACCGAGTACGTGATCTCCATGCCTTCCGGTGTCCTCAGCACGACACCGGCTCCGCTGCCCACTTGAGTGGATGTTCTGTCCACATTTAGGGTCCATACAGGAGGATCGCGGTCTTCCACGCTTCCTGGGTTGTCATCTCCTTCCGGCGCTGGTGTCGCCGCTTCTACGATAAAGTCAGCCAGAGCCTGTCCTTTCACGGCTGGCCGAGGTCAAAACTCCAGATCAAATTATCCTAGCTCGACAGCCCACTTAACCAGTCGTCCGGACGTCTCCGGCATCTGCAGGATCAACATCAGCGGCTGATCCGTCAGTACGACGATCCGGTGTGACTGGAAGTAGGGCCACAACTTCCGCGCCACATGGACAAGCGCGAGCGGCATCCTTTCAGCGTGTGGATAGCGGGCCTCTACATCCGTCAACATTCGGCTTACGTAGTACACTAGTTGTTGCCTACCTTCATGCTCCCCTACTAGCACCGAGCTGAGGGCTGCTGTAGATGTAGCCAAGTGGAGGTAAAGGTCTTCTCCCTAGCGCGGCGAGCTTAGGAGCGGTGCGCTGGATAGGTAAGCCTTCAATTCTCTGAAAGCTCCATCGCATTCCTCATTCCACTTTAATCCCTATGACTTGGTGCCCCTTAGTGCCTTAAAAAAGGGCAAGTATTTTGTCTGGTCGCTGCCGCTAGGACCCTTTGGCATTTTCGACCATTTGAAGAACTTCTCATCCTGGATCTGCATCAGGATGTTTGTTCGGCTGTCATTCAGAGGAGTCAGGGAAGCTCTGCCGTAGTCCTTTCTGGGCCCATGTGGGGGCCGCTGCTGCTTTCAGCGCTCCGAGAAACACTGGCTGTCCCTATCCCTCTTTCGTCCACAGGCGTCCTCGGGGCCGGTCCGCTCACTTGGGGTGCTTCGCCTCATTAGCCTCTTCAGCCGTGATATACGCCCGGGTGATGGCCTCTGCCTCTCGGAAGGTTTGTGGGCGCTGGTGCGATAGGTGCTTGAAGAAATCCCCCGCCGCCAGTGTGGCGACGAAGGCGTTGAGCTTCAGCTCGTCTGATAGTTGGGGGATCCGCCATGCCTCTGTGATGAAACGGTTCAAGAACCGCTTCAAGCTTTCATCAGACCTCTGGCAGAGGCGGACCAAGTGCCACGGTTGCCTCTCCTCCCTGCGGATGGAGGCAAACTGGCTCAAGAAGCTGTCCGCAAGCTCGTCAAACGAGCGTATGGAGTTCGGGGGGAGGCCATGGAACTAGAGTAATGCATCCCCCCTAAGGGTGACGGGAAAGCACTGACACATCAGGGCCTCACTCGCCCCTTGCAAAGACAAGTGAGTGCGGAAGCAGTTGAGGTGGTCCATCGGGTCCTTGCTTCCATCATATCCCTCCAGGACAGGCATCTTGAATTTATTTGGTAATGGCTGGGCTGGCAAATCCACGGCAAAGGGCGACCTCCGGAGGTCGGCGGAGGAGGGCACGGGTTTCTCCTTTTGCATGATATCCCACAGCACCTTGACCTTCTCCTCCATCGACGGGTCCGTAGTGCCTCTCCACACGTTGATGACATCGCGGAGCTCCGTGGGGTCCTGGAGGTGCGGTCGAGCTCGTCGGGGATGGCGACTCTCCAATTGAGTGGCTCGTTTGTTGTTAGAGCCAGCTGTGGTTGGCCTCCCGTTGCCCCGCGTGTCGTGGGGGTTACGCCGCTCAGGGTTGTTCTCCCTATCGTCGCGGGCGGGATGACTCTCCGCTTCGTTAGGATCGTTTCCGCTTGGGGCTGCCTGGACTGCGGCGTCGTTGGGCCGGTTGGCTCGCCTCCTGCGGGCTGTTGCTCGACGCCTTGCGTTCCTAGAGGTGGAGGCTTGAGACCCTGGAGGGGCAGTCCCCGGCCAGAGAGTCCCCGTGTTTTCTCACAGAGCACGGAGGACCGTCTTGATATAGCCCACATCCGCGGCCAGGCGGTGGACGTCAGGCTCTGGGTGGTCATTTGCTTAGTTCCCGATAGGGGGATCTTCAGTCTGGGCAACGGCCTCCATCACTGGAGCGCTCACCTGTGCTCGGGTATTCACCATGTTCTCATTTTTATGAGGAAGGTGGGAAAGAGACACTTGACTTCTCGTCGGTTTTTCACAAACGGCGCCAATATTGTGTCCCGGGTCCGCAGTTACCGCACGGATTAGAGAGCCTTCGGATTTCTAAGCGCGCGGCGGCGTCAGGAGAAGGGTCTGATCTCCGTCTCTATGAACCTGGACTTACACAACACAAATAACAAATGAGAGGTCAGGGGTCCGGCAGGATTTCTCCCACCGAGGCCGCTTCGACGCTCAAGTTAGTAGATTCCCGCTAGAAATGGAAATAGCGCACGCTAGGCGCGGTGCGCGATTGAATGCTGTAGAGGCATGAGAGATGCGAGTATAATGGTTTGGAGAATACAGTGAGCAGGTTTTAAAAGGTCTGGCTTCCTTGGTGCACCGCGATAGGTGGTTAACTTTCCCAGCATCTGAATAGACGTGGGGTAGTGATCAAGAGCTGGCTTGTGCCTCAAGGAAGTGAGTGCGTTCTCAATTCCAACTCCTTTCTCCCAGGCAGTCCAGTTGAGGAGAGGAAAACTTAGAGTTTGTTCTTGGTGTGAAAACTAGGAATCGGTGTTTAAGAGTTCGAGAGTCAAATTCCTTTCTCTGCGGGGTGTGGGAGCTCTTATAGGCCCCTCCCCCTTAGGCTCTGGGCGCCAAGATGCCCGTTGTGAGGGTTTCCTTCCCGTTGGTCGCTGTCGTGGACTGCCGGTCATGCCAGCTGTCGTTTTACCGTGGCTGGCAGGTTTCTGGGCGCTGCTGGCAACGCCTGGCACTCCCTCAGTGAGGAGTGGTTGGCAGCCTTCACGTGGTTGCGTGAGCCGTTGGCGCTGCGCCAGCCGCTTGCCCATTGGCAAGCCTTTCCGCCTTTCTGTTGGCAGTGCATTAATGCGCTGTAGAGCTCTCGTTGTCTTCTGCCAGCGTAGCTCTGCACGTGCCTCCCGTGTAACGGGCTGGGTCCGTCATCCTGCGTGGGCTTTGTCATTCTCCTCACGGGCCTCAAAATTCTTCATGGGCCAGGATATGGGACCCAACAAGAACTTCAAAAAGACAAATGATTGAGAAAAAAATATAAAAATACTTATGAATAAAAATAAACAAAATGCAAGAGAAATATAAAGATAAATAATAAAGATATATAAAACATAATATTTCAAGAAGTAAAAAAATAAGAAAGATAATAAAATTAGAAAAATAAAAAAATTATAGGAAAAAGAAAATAAAAAAATTTATATTGAAATCTACAAAAAGCAAACAAATAACAAAATAAAAAATAAATGAATAAAATTAAAAAATAAGGAAATAATATTCATTGCTCATTTCTCTATTTTTTTTATTTTTTTTTCTTGTTTGTTTATATCTATTTTTTACTATGTTACGTTTCATGAATTCAGATTGTCCTACAGATTATGGTTAACCTGATATGGATTCGATTTTCATAACTTTAAACCCGAACCCTACGCAATACAATTAAAAACAAAAGGTCAAAGGACAGCGAAAATTATTCTCACTGTATATTCTCCGGCGTTCAAATCATATTTCTTTCTAAGAGAATAGAAAGATGTAAAGATGGTACTTAAATACATGTATCAGTGGATTGAACATGCGTCCTGATGATGGACGGCTTAGAGATGCACCCGCATAGGGGCAGTTTATATGCAGATTGTTTGTTTGAGTATTATTGGAGTACTCTGGGGGGATGGCCTGTCACTTGAATGGAAGATCTCCTGGAGGGAGAGCCTTTGCTTGGATGGATTCTTTAGAGGTTCTTCTGTCCTCCTGGGATGGAGGGCTGGTCTCATCAAGTGTGGCCTTCTGGACGGAGCATACGACTCTAGGAATGAGCCTTCTTTGGGATTCTCCTTTCCAATCTCCCTTCTGAGACCTCTCTTCTAGGTCCTCTCATTGGGTGGCCTCTTAGGATGGATAGTGGTTAGCATTTTTTTCCTATTTTTCCTCTTTTTTGAATATCCCCCTTTGCCTCTTGAGATAAAGGAATATTTATAGAGGTAGTGAATAGTTAGATTACCCTCGTCCAGTTACAACTGTTTCCGTGGATAAGAATAAACGGGTAAATTGGTGTGGATGCATGGGCTCAATTTATGGGCTGAATTTCATTAGGCATTTCTCCTAGGCTGAATTTATCGAACGCATCACTAGCCCCCATGTCAGGTGGTTCAAAATTTTCAACCCCAACATATTTCTGATGATGCCTATAGGTCTGACTTTGTCAATTTATCTTCTTTGTGAAATTTGATTTTTTAAAATCTGACATCTTTTGGGGTCACTCGGTGATGCAACCAAGTTTCAAAATTTAACCTCTTCTCGGCCGCTCAGTGATATTACCGAGGTTTTAAAATTTGACATATTTTTAGCCGCTCAGTGATGTAACTGAGATTTTAAAATCTGACATTTTCTGAGCTGCTTGGTGATATAATCGAGTTTTAAAATCCAACATCTTCTGGATTGCTCGGTGATGTAACCGAGTTTTAGAATCTGACCTCTTTTGAGCCGTTTTATGATGTAACGAGCATCAAAATTTGACCTCTTATGGGCTACTCAGTAATGTAATGGAGGTTTGAAATCTGACCTCTTCTAGGCGGTTCGGTGATGTAACCGAGTTTTATAACCGATGAATAAAAATTCACCCGACCTAGGGGCGGCCTAACTCGTTCGAAGATATGATGATCATCGTATGAGCTGATTCAGCTTGGAATCATCATTAGGACCAATTGACCGTCTTGGGCACACGACTTGTGTTTTTCAGTCTGATGGGTCTTCCAAGTACTATTTTTTGATTTCTGGCCCGTTGCCTCTATATTTCGTATGACTTGATCCTCAATCATGGTCTAGTTAGCCGGTACCTTTCGATCATGTCAGGCAGTCTTAATTTCTATGACTCATGCTCTATCACTTGTCAGTAAAAATTGAGGCCCACATGGAATTTAGATGGGCAACACTAGTTGTGGTGCGATAGGTAGTGGGTTTCTCATGTCCAGCCCCCCATCGTGAAAACTGTGGTAGCATCTGTAAAGTCTTCATCATCGGTGTTCAAAGTGGACGGTGTGCTATGTTCTTGGAGCGGCATGGTCCATATTGCTCTTTGGCTTTCATTAGTACTTGATAACTGAATCAATTTTTGAGTATGCAGGGGATGTGAGTGAAATGAGGATAGAGCTCCAAGGTGCGTCCAGCTGATGGGCAACTCACTAGGCGGAGGACTAAGCTCCTTGATGCGCATGGCTAAGGGGTGACTTACTAGGCAGAGGATTGAACTTCTCGGTGCACCCGGCTATCAGGCTGCTACTAGGAGAAGGATTGAGCTCCTAGGTGCGCTCGGCTGAGGGGCGGCTCACTAGGCAGAGAATTGAGTTCCATCGACAGTGGGCCGTCATCTTTGTCACCGAAGCGGAGAGCTGACCCTCGAACGGGGGGCTGGCTCCTGGATGGAAGGCTCTTGACTCTGGGATGGAAGTCTTGGCTCAGGGACAGAGGGCACCTGGACAGAGGACTCTTGGCTCCGGGACGGAGGACTTGCTCCTCGATGAAAGGCTCCTGACGGACAGCTCTTGTGGCACATTCGGCGTTGAACGGCTTGCTATGATGCACTCGACAGGGAATGACTCACTACGGTTGCAGGGCAGGAGCGACGGTTTTTGGAGGAAAGAGAGTTGGGTTCTTTCCTTGCCTTTTTTCTTTGTGAGCCAGGACTTGTGTTTTTGTTTCTTAAGCTTAGCTTATTTTTCCTCTCCCTTCTCAGGTGAAGGAGAAGGGTATTTGTAGAGCTCTGCGGCGTAGGCTTTAGACGTCCTGCCTATGTTTGCCGCCTACTGAGTATTGGCGGTGTTTGCTGGTGATAGGTGTCATCTTGTAGTTTTGAGGGACCGTCGTCTAGCATGGCCGACATGGGCCTAGCCACGTTTTGTTGGGATTTTCTATGCCGCTCCTGTAGGGGGCGCAACGGTGTCAAAGTTGAGCGTTCTTATAACGTCGTCTAGTGCTCGTTCTTATCAAAGTAAGTTATCGCACACATGTTAAAAAATCTCATAAGGTTTTGTTTTGTTTTAGTCGCTCGTAAATGGGGGGTTAGACTCCTATCTTGAAGCCCCTGACTCGTTGTATATGACCTCGTTTGGGCCACTTGGTTTATTAGACTGAGGTTCAAAGTTTGACTTCCTCTAGACCGCTTGATTATCTGGACCGAGATTTTTAGACTGTAAATTTGTCACAATAATGAAAAGATAATATAATTTTTCTTTTTTTATTACTTTATTTTTTGAATTGTTAAATATTTTTAATTTATTAGAATAATTTGGATTAAAATTATTAATAAATTAAATTTTTTAAAAAAGTTTGCTAAATGTCTTACCAAATTATAATCATTCTTTATGTATGTAATCTATTAAGATTTTAAAATTATAAAAAAAATAAAATAGACCTATAGTTATCAAATTTATGATGAAAAAATAAAATAAATAATAATATATTAAATATAATATCCTGACGTTAATTATCCAACTAATTAAAATAATTTTAACAAAATTAAAAAATATAATAACAAATGAACGTGTTAGAGTAATCTCCACCAGATCTTTATCATAAAAAATATTCTTCAAAATCTCCGTGATTTTGTTGCCGGCTACCGTTTCAAAAGCATCTTCCCCGTTTTTCGAATACTGCCAAAATAAATCTTCCCGTTACAAATACAGAGCGCGGAGGTCTGTTTCTCGAATACTGTCAAAAGCATCTTCCCGTTTCTCTATTTGCTTGCTTCCTCTCGTGAATCTGTCAAGCGAGGGACGTCTGTGTGTCCAGTGACAATGGGAGGAGGAAGGTGATTCCAAAGAGAATTTTCCGCCTATTACACGGGATTCAAAATCGCCGTCGTCGTCTGCCTCGGCCATGGCATTCTCTTCCAATCGAAAACCGATTCCCACATGTACTCGCCCAAAGATGGAGATCCTCCCCATTCCCGTGCTGCGCAATTCAGTCTCTCTGACAATGGAATACCGACCGGTTGTTGTGGTGCTTCCGACAGCAGCGGTGGTGGTTATGAGATGACCAGTCGGCGCTGGCATCCGAATTCCAGCGAGAAAGTGTGTGAAGAAACTTCAGAACGAAAGATCAAGTTGAAGATGATGGGTTTGCTTTTGGAAAAATTTCTCTCGGGTTTCTCAATTCTCTCTCTTGTTTTGCATTTCTTTCGTCTGCTCGAGAAGGCCATTTCAATGGCTACGAGCTTCGAATTTACACCATTTCCCCCTCCATCTCTACCTTCATGGGATGCCCAAGTCAACGGAATGGTTATGAAGGAGATAACTGAGGCAGCCGGCAACGTCGACGGCGACGTCTCTCCAGCCGGAAGGATGTTTGTCACCGTCAACTCTAAACCATGGTTAACTCTCATTTTTGCCCTTTTTTAAAATATTTAATTTTCTGGCTAAATTATTTTTTTTCCCTTAATAAACCTAACATACTTTACTACATCTATTGCACAAATTTAAGTGTTCACGAGTCAGTGGGCTCAAGCATTTGAATTTCGTTTAGAAATAATATTTTCTTTCACAAGTGTTTGAATTTAAATTGGTTCTTTTCACAGTAGATTCCATAGAAAATGGGTTTCCTTAATTTTTGTGAGTGAAGTCCTGAATTTTCTGAAGAATTTAGACTGACATATCTAGAAAATAAACAGAAATTCCAAGCTTAAGGAAAGAAAAATATGCTGAACTGAAAGCATTCAACTCCAGAGGGAAAATACCAAAGTGTTGACTACGCACTTAGCACAACATACTCCGCAAAATGCGGCCATAACAGCTGTGTCCAAGATGTTGAAAAATTTACAAGCATAAACTCAGGCCAACAGTTTCTTGAGTAGCAGTTCAAGCTGAATCTCCTTATTTTAGAATCTGATTGAATTACAAATGATGCTGCTTCTTCCATTATATAATATAATATATATATATATTAGTCATAGGAACACCTACCAGCTAGTTTCACCACCAGGCAAAAGCATCAAATTCACAGCATCTCACCGCTGCTAAAAGGAGGATTGACCTGTCGTACACAAATAAAAGACTAAGGTTAGAAGCTTAGATGAATGCGTGTTACAAGGTTCCATTGGGAAATAATGTTCTAATGCTTGATTATGGGTAGATTCTTTTACGCAACTTCTTCAAGAAATGGTAATTGTAAGTTCATTTTTTTCTTCGATTGGCATTATATATACTCGGTACAGGAGACTACTCGCATTGCAAATTATATAAAAGGTTAAATATCTGCATCTTTATCCCTGTATTTGGCGTTATTGTGCAAGTAAAAATGACTGTTGAAGTATGAAATGTGGTTTTCCATAAACGTCAAAAGCACAGGAAATGAGTCAGAAGTGTTTTTTGGACTCCATATGATCCTCTCTCTCTCTCTCTCTTCATCTCAATCAAGAAATTAATATTGGAAATAGCCGATGTTCTCTTGTCAATGTAAGAACTCAAATATTGTACCAAAGCCAAACATCAAAATGGGCAAAGTGAAAGACGTTCTTCCGACCTCTCATATTTGAGTTCAAATGGCAATTTCTAAATTTCGCATGCATAACTCTTCTCCAGAATGCTTGCTGCGCCTCAAGGAACCTCCATAGCCATTTTCCTCAGAGAGACACTTGTACCCAAGATACCAACTTGACTGTGCAAACGGCACAATTTTCCACTTAATTAGATGGAATTTCACAGCCTTATCTTTCATACTCACTTTGATTAATAGGTGAGTTCAGAAGCAAGAACGGTTGTGGATCGAACCCAAGCTGTTGACTTGTGTAAGTGGCTAAGCCACCACCAAGTTTCCCTTAGTTCACCAAGCCTTCGCATGCTCCCAAGCTTCTTAGCAATCCTTATGAGACATTTCACATGGACAAGTGCATATGAAGTGCCCACAGAAAGATACTTCCACATATGTTACACCAACTCGGTCACAAATGTCAGGATACAGGTATGTGCTTAGCTCAGTTAATTGAAAGCTTTCCTATTTGAAGAGGGTGCTTGTCGATCTCATTTCCAAGTTCCGAGTGCCTGACACAAATACTTTAGGACTAAGAGGAGGGTCCGAATAACTATGAGATCTCCACATCAAGATTGAATTCCACTCGCCAGACCAAATCATTCACCAAGCCAATACTCTTCATATGTAAAGTCAACAAGTATGCCAAACAAAATGGCTTAAAAGACGATGTCCCAACAGGTTATCATGCCAAAAACATAGCCCACCATGAAAAAGAATGACCACCAAACTTCCCCAGTTTCTTCACAAATATGCTTCCATATCATACACCAAAAATGGCCTGCACTACATCTTTCTTCTGATTTCCTTGCTATAACATGAATCACCACAACCAGTGAAGCCCAGAAAAAGGGGCCTAGTGCCCATGGCCTCCGACAGCGTGGGTCTAGGGAGGGCCTGCAATATTACTACTGCATTGTAGACAGACCTTTTTGTGGTTTGAACCTGCAATTTCTAGGTCACAATGGAATATTCTTACTGTCATGTAGAGACTCACAATCTAACCAAGTCCAGTGAACAGACTAAACCAGCTCTTTATCCACTTCGAAGAGTGAATGGGAAGAATGATGGTTCCCCCACTAAAGAGTGATTATTCATATCCTCCAAACCAAACCCAGAATGCCACAACCCTCGGAGCTCATTCTCAAAGCAGCAAGTTTACTTGTATAATGCCATTTTCTTCTTCAGATATTATATAACTAAATCCATTTACACCTTCTACAACCCTTTATTAGAAACTCTAGGACTACAGACATACCTGTTCCTATGGGTTTTGACCCCGGCCCGAATTGAGAATAATACAAGTTCTGCTGTCTCCTATGAGGCCTCATACCCTTACCCACAATTCTCCTTCCCTTTTTATTTTGGATAAATTACATAATGATACCTTGAAATTTGTCTAACTACATACCATACCTTGAATTTTTTAAATAATTTGTTCTACTACCCTCTGTTAAATCCAACGATGGAAAGCAAATACAAGATTCTCTTTTTGTGACCTTTTTCGGACCTTAATATCTGTTGGCTTATTTAGGGAAGAATACAGAGCAACTCTAGGGCTTAGAGAACTAAACTGTCAGTAATGTCACGTTCAGTTCTCTGTTAAATAATTGGCATGGCAGCTTATGAGGCAAAGATAAGCAGCCTTTATTCTAAAATGACTATATTACTGTTAGTGAGAAGAAAGTACGGGAGAAAACCTTAACCAGCCCCCCTCTGCCATATCACCACAACTTTAAATCACCAACACTGACTAAGAACAAAAAACAGAGCTGAAAGAAAGAAAAACCAGCCTTCCAGCTGCCCCTATTGACAGCAATAATACTAGTGTACCACAAGGAAAAAAGATGGCCCCATATTTCTACTCCTCCGTCACCACCCCATCACTTTGCACCATTCATTATCTGCACCACTGTTGAGGGTAACCAGTTACAGTAGCCTGCCAACTTCAACCGCTGGGTAACCAGTTACACTAGCCTGCCAACTTCAACCACCATACTAGTGAACCCTGAGTTCAGAGACACAGGGATTCAGAAAGATCAAATTCAATACGGCACAATGTGTAGAAATCGAGCAACCTAATCAGCAAAACCTAAAATTGGAATCCATTGGAAACACAATTTCTATCAAAATTGGAGTCAGACAAACATTCAAGAAAATTCCTCTTTGACTGCTGCAAAATCCTTGTTAATCCATACCAAAAAAATTTCAACTTACCCTATACAAGTCTGTCCTGCATGCAACCATTATCACCACCAATATTGTCCATCTGAAAGCTGTGCCTTCAGGTTAATGCATCAAAAGTCAAATTTTGAGTTTTATTTGGTCAATTGTTCCCAAAAGTAAAATATTAGACTTCGTCAAAAGAAATCAATCAAGTCTTTTGGAGCAAATTAACACAGAGATCTGGAAAGCATTATTAGAAGAGCTTGGTTGAACCCAAGACACCGAAACATATGGCGAAAATAGCCTCTTTTTTGCTGAGTTAAGAAAGGTGATGGAGAAATGGGTTTAAGGCAATCGTTTCATGTTGAGTCGTCAGATAAGCTTGTTCTGCAGTTGGGCAAGCATTTGTTCAATGTTAGAACGCATCAGGCATTGCTTCAAGGGTTGCAATTTTCCACCTTGCTTGGTAGGCATGGATGCTAATGTTGTTTTGAGAATTGAGATAGCGCAGATCTGATTCTATCTTAGTAGTGTGAAGAAAGCCCCAGAAACCAAAAGAAGGCCTAATCCTTTGAGCAAAGAAATCCAAGATGAGAGAAGGAGAACTTTGAGCAAAAACATATTGTACATGCAAGAGAAAGAACTTTGAACAGAAACATTTGACTTAGCAGAGAGTCAAGACTCAGATACATGATGCAAGAAGAGAGACAGTGAAGGAAAGAGATGAGAGGAGAAGCACAAAACACAGTTTTTCAGATTTATAACAAAATGATGCATTCAATGTTTTTTTGAAATGATTAGGATACTGATGTGGAGGAAAATAATTGCATTCAGCATGACTTGTCTCAAACAATCATAGTTTAACTCAGAAAGGCATATTATGATAGGATTAAAAAACTTCCCAAGATGTTGTCATCATCCAGCTTCTTCTCTGTGTGAACGTGGAGGTGTCACCATATCATTTGATAAAAGTCAGGGTATGGTTCTGTAATTCCTCCTAGCTTTAGAGTATAGGTCTGTGTCTAGTCATTACATTTTTGGTCAAAGAGGGTGGGAGGGGGAGGAGATTGGGTATAATTACACCAGACTCCACTCCATTTAAAAGGAAAATGCAACCCACACCATATTGAGGCACTTTAGGGCATGCTAATCTTTCTAGCACAAGATTGATCTTCCTATGCACTTCAGCAGTAAACAAATTTTGTAGCCAATTTTTTTTTCGTCTCTTTTTTTAATGTATTCTTTACATTAGGCACTTTGTCCTCCTGTTTTATTCCCCTTCTTGATGAAATTCTTCCTTCAATAATTAGGACCAAGTTTTTCACAATACTCAAACCACTAACTTCATGAACCAAAATCCCACCCACAAAGAAAAGCATGAGCATAACATGGAGATATATAGCAAATGCAATCAACATTTTACATTCAAGCAAAGATGTATTGATGAAAATTTATTGATCTCTTTCAAAAAAGCATCAAAAGTGCAAAAATTAAATAGGAGTAATGAGTCAGAGTCAGTACTGACCGTCCAAAAGATGAAATGCTTTAAGTTGATGCAATGGCCAAGATAGTAATCAGTGTGAACCAGAACTTGCTGCACATGGAGCTTGCACATTGCCATTATTGGGACTGTTTCCACTACCAGCAGCCTCAGCTCTCCCTTCAGTGCTTGGGTCAGGAACCAGGGTAATCTCTGAGCTGTTTGGCACAGAATTACTGCTAGTTCTACCATTATCTCTGGTTTCAAGGCGCTCCATCATACGGGACACAGTAGTGATTCCTGCATTGACCTCTCTCCTCACTTCAGAACCAAGATCTGCCATAGCTGAATTGCGAGAAAACCACCTTTCCTTCCATCCTCTTGTGCTCTTAGATATAGATTCCTTGTATCTTTAAGAAAGATAAAATGTGTTGTCAAACATATGACTCCTCCAAAAACATTTTCATAACATATGATTTAAAGGACACATGCTGCTCATGCGTCAACTTCATACTAGTGTCACATTTTAACCACCAATAGAGCACTTGAAACATTAAATACCTTGTAGACACTGCATTAAGACGAGATTTCAGAGCTTCTGAAATTGACTGGAAATCAGATGGCCCTGGCCTATCTTGACTTCCTGGGGAGGACTGAGTAGGAGAGCGGCTAAAACAAATAGACCAAGAAAAGTTATGTTGATGGATGATCCAACGTAAAATTCAGAATCGCAAGGAGTACAGCTGTAAAAATACCAGAATATGAAACAAAATAAATCTACCCCCCCAACCCCTGGCCCCAAAGAGTAAAAAAGGTCAGATGATCATACTGACCTACTGTTTGAGGGAGTGCCATGTTGACCAGTAGCAAGGACACTAGATCCAGAAGCAGAAACTGAATCTGATTGTGTTCTGGGAGGCGGATTTGGTGCTGATGCATGTGAAGATTCTTCTCCTCCAACAACAAGTGGGAAAGGTGGGCTAGCAACAGAAATTTCAGGGGTTCGTTCACCCTCTCCTTCAAGTGAAGCCGAAGAAGCAGGACCACTATGATCACTAGGATGAGCAGAAAATACCAAGAAATGTGGACGATTATGAGCCAATGACCTATTCCTATGCCCTTCTCTTCTAGCAATATGGCGGGCTCTTCCCATTGCAGCAGCAGCAGCCAAGTGCTGAATTATTCTCTCTTCCAGTTCAGCATCATTAACACCAACTGGCAGCTGCATTTTAACAAAGAAGGGCATAAACAAATAGAAAAGATGCCAAAACACCCACCAGGTACCACAAAGAAACAAAGGGAAGGATGTATATTGTTGTGCACACATGCTGTATTTCGAAATCCCCCAAGTTTGGATGATGAAAAATTGCTGCATTTCTAGGTGGGTTAAGCCTTATATCCCTTTCCTGTACCACAGCATCTAGCAATTCCTGGCTGAAAACAAGTCCAAGAAAAAACATTGTAAAAACATACACTGCAAATAAGGAGAGCTTCAAGAAAGAGAGAACACAATAAGTACCTGGCAGGATCCTTCAAGCTGATAGGCTGCCAACACATTGGGCACTGGGAGCTTCTCTGACACCTGAACATTATCAATTAGAATAAACTCAAAATTTTTCGCTAAGGTATTCCTTTATGCTTTGAAAGACCATCTAATATATAGTGTTGGATGTCCCTCCACTAGCCAACAAGCCTAATTGACTCATTATTTTCTTAGAAGCTGTTTTTTTTTGAAGGAAAATTTTCATCATATTATGAGTTCTGAAGATCATATATGCTTACTCAAAGATACCCATACAAATCTTTAGGGGTATCCTTCAGAATTAATGAAGTCCTCCTTTATCATGTTAGAAGACAATTGACAACTCATATAGATCAAGACTGACAACGTTATATTTGAAATTATGCATCCCATCTGCAAAGAATGACACTTTTATAGTAATGCAGACTGCAATTTCAGCAACAGGACATATCCAAAGTGTTAGGTCGTCGTTAGTGTTGGCAAATTTTGTGATATTGAGTTGTACGTTGAGTTTATCATCTTACTTTATTATGTCTTCTGTGTTTAAGTGTAAATAGGAGCTTGATAACTATTCAAGTTATTTTGTGTCTTGATGCTAGATGAAAACTAGATAGTAGCTTAAGCTTTGTGCATTGGTGATAGATAATAGCTTAAGCTGGAAAGCTCCAGAAGCATGTCACGAGCTATCCACAAAATAGCTCCTTAAGCAGCCTGTGGGTTGTGAAATTTTTAGAAGTGAGCTGTGAGATAACAGCTTAAGCAACTTGCATGCAATGAAATTTCCCAAGGCAACCCATAGGTTAACAATGAGATGGCAGCTTAAGCCGTGGACTTCTTGAGGTAAGCCTCAGGTTGATTAAGAGATACAGCAGATATAGTTTATGCCCACTACTCACTACTTAAAACTACTCTCACCGGAGGTTTCTTTCTTGTTCTTAAAAGACTAAACCTCCCTCAATCTTAAGTGTGCACGAAAGATCTGAATTGAAGTGTGAGAAAGGGCATTATTTGAGTGACTAAGTATGCAACCGTGAGATTTGCGAGAAACACCTATTTCTTGAGAAATCTTTCTTCCTTGCTTGAGATCAAAGCCTTATTATCTTAAGCTCTCTCACTTGTTTTGATTTTGAGCCTTAACTACAGAGTTTTGGTGTGTAGCACATGCATAAATTTGAGGTGCATTTTGGTTGGAGAAGTTCAATCAATCAGTGTTCCAATCGGAAAGTGTTCCAATCGGAAAGGCAAGAAAGTGTATGGGAATCTACAAATCTGAAATTGTAAGAAGGGCCTTAGATAGTCGTATGCCTAGGGCTAGTTGACTTGAAGGTTTAGTGCGCTTGTTCACTGATTTCTAAGTTGACTTTTCTTATATAGTAAATTTTCAATTGACGACTCAAATTTCGGAAGATTTTCTCTATGAACGAGTTGTTTAGAGTTTTCATTTGTCACCAAAATATAGGGTTATCACTATAAATGCATTTCATTTTATATTATATGTATGCAAATGATAATAGTTTATATTTAGCACCTGGATATGTAAGTTATTTATGTGTATTCATGTTGTAAATTTTTATTTTATACTTCAAAGGCGAAACACTTACTCACCCC
>JAOVVI020005283.1:4317-15063 GCA_028571085.2 Nepenthes alata
ATATCTAGACAAGTTTGTTGTGCTGTTTATCGATGATATCCTTATTTATTCCAAGAATTATGATGAGTACAATGAGCATTGAGGATTGTGTTGTAGGCACTAAGGGGGAAGAATCTTTTTGCCAAGCTAAAGAAATGTGAATTCTGGCTTGAGAATGTGGTATATTCTTGGGTCATGTTATATTTGATGGAAGTATTACGGTTGATCCAAAGAAGGTCGAAATTGTTCTTAGCTAGATCCGACCCACTATTGTTGTCACATCCTGCATTCTTATACCCCTCTTAATCATAGGGAACGTGTACTTATCTTAATAATTTAGAAATCACAATAAACCATAATACATAAGATCTAAAAAAATAATGCAAATCATCAATGGTTCTAGCATTCATTAAACAATAATATGAATATAGCTTGTGATAAGAAATATGCCAACTAAAATCCCAAACTCATTTTATAAAAATTACACCGAAACTTATAAGATAACCATAAAAAATTTATGAATATATATTTCTAAACTATTAATATTAAAATTTACATTTATAGGATGCTTATAAATTTATAAGTTTTTACATCATCACTTAAACTAAATTAGTTACATCATTTCTGATTTTTGCATACTTATTGATTCTTCTTTATTTTTGTTTATCAAATTTGAACTTCTATGAAGTATCTGAAGGAAAAAAAATAGTAAGAAAGTGAGCTAAATATTTAGCAAAAAAATAACAGTCAAGGATATGCATATTTTTATCTTTAAAATAATTTATGATGAGGAATAGGAATCATGATGTATGTAAAAATAAATATATACTTTCAGAATATTTTTATAATGCAATTGACTTTTTTTTGTTCTTAATTCTTATTACTTGCCAACACATTCTTACCTTACATATGTTGAAGAATCATGGCTAAAAGGCTTTACAAGTTAACTAAATATTTGATCGATGTTTGGATTGTGTTAATCCACGCAATCAAAAGTCAAAATTATACAACACAACGATACTTTCTTTCTTATTTATATCCTAAAGACAGGATAGATTATATTCACTCCAACCAAATCAAATGTATTATCTTCCTTATTTACATCCCAAAAGTAGAATGGTACTATCTATTGTCTCCTAGTAGACAGAACCAAAATCATACAGCGATACTTATTTAGATAATATTCTACACTATAATATTTTAAGAAATGCCAGGAGATACTATCCACTGAAATAAAAATTCTTGGTTCAGTTTTCTTACTTCTTAAAATTTTATAGTGAAAGCCCTTATTCACAATCTTGCTTCATTTTCTTAATTTTATTATCTTAGAGAAAATTTATATTTTATTGGTGTCATATTAACTTCCACTCATGCATAACATATAATATATATTCATAATAAAATCACAATAAAGCATATCGTATATGTCGATAATAAAATCATATCAATTTATAACATAAATTTATACACATTTTAACATGTGTTAGACTTACTTTTATACAACATATTATTCAATTTTTGGTTCATAAATTCTATAATTTACCGGTTTAGTTCTATTTTATCTTTTTAACCGGTTTGATTACAAATTCGATTTATAGATCGGTTTGAATTTTCATAATATTCTACCGGTTATATCATGTGAGTCAGTTCACCATTATCCATATAATAAGTAGCCGATTTATCATTTTAAATAAGCATATATAAAAACCAATTCACTTACAATTTAGACAGTTTATTAAAAATTGGTTCATTAAATATCTTCAACATCTGGTTCTTATAATGGCCAACCAATTTATATGATATATAACTTGATTACTAATTTAACATACCATATATGGTCGGTTTATTATTATTTTCCTAGTAAAATCACATTAAATTAGCAAAATAAGTAATTAGGTGCCATAAGCTGATTCAAACCAACATTTCGATTAGTTCGGGGAATCAATTTAGAGTTATTTATTTTTGAGGATATAATATTGCATTAATAAGGATGTTTCATCTATTTTGGTGGTTAGTTTAGGGCCGGTTTAGTAGCCAGTTTAGGCAACACAAATTTCATCATCAACAAGGTGGTGTTGTAGTTAGTCTAGTGGCCGATTTAGGGCCGATTCAATGGCCAATTCTGGTCAAATTTTACATGTTGTTACTTTAACATTATCTTAACATTCTTATATTTGTTCGAGTGCCTGTTGGGCCTGTTCAACTCAGTTTCAAAGCTGCAATGTTCTAGCATCAGCAAAATACTTAAGGCTGATTTTGTCACAGGTTCAAGGGTCCGATTTAGTGCACATTCCAAAGTATTTTTGAAAATCATTTTACATGGTGATAGATCAACCCTATTAATAAATAATATAACAAGGTCAGCTGCTGGTTCAACCGGTTCATAGCCGGTTCAGTCCACCAAAGTGGACTACCAGATTTGTATCAGCATCAACAAGGATGTCGGGGTGGGTTTTGCAGCTTATTTAGGGATGTTATTTAGTGGTCCCTTCAACGTATTTTCATGAGCTGATTTTACACAATTGTAATAAGGGTCTTAACTAATTTGTGATACATTTTGAGCCAGTTTGGTGGTTGGATGGAGGCCGGTTTGTCTGATTTTTCCAAACTGTCAATTTCAGCATCAGTATACAAGGGTTGGTTCAGTTATTATTTTGGGTCCGATTCAATGATTAAATCACCATAAAAAATTACTTTGCATATATTTTCAGAATCAGTACATAATTTTGGACCAGTCATATAAAATTTTCAATTTTATGCTTGCCCGATTTAAAGTCATACACTGATTTTGCATGCATAACTCTGCTTCTGACTGGTTCAGTGACATTTTCTTTTCTTTGGGCTAAATCATTCAAATTTTGAGTTGATAAAATTATGTCAATTTTATGTCATATTGTCAATTCATTGAAGTATCTTTCATAAGTTTTGTGGTGTTTGAATCGGCCTAAAACTTGATAAAAATAGTAGCCAAAGTCAGCACCAGTAGCTACTCTATTTCTATCATGTTCAATCTGCCAGTCTACATTATTTCTATCGAATAGGCCAATTTTGTGAAGAATTATTCCAAAATAAAAATATAGTGATGTAGCCAACATATTAAAGTTTCATCAATAAAATATTTACGGGATAAATTAGCCATTGACAGTATGTAAAATTAGCGACTTAGCAAGCATAACAACAGGCTACAGAACCAACTTCATGTTGTATGTTTATGAATTTTATCTATTCTAGCATGGTTACGGTAATGATTATTTCATAATGTAAATATGGTGATTTAGCTAACATCTTAAAGTATATCCAGAAAAAAATTTTATGGCATGAATCGATCAAATAAGGTATGTAAAAATTTGGATATCAGTATGGTGTAGCAGAGTTCAACAATATAGTTCCATTTTTACATGTGACTGAACTTTGTTCATTATAGCATGGATTTGGTGAGAATTTAAATTATTGGACCAATAATATTTCAAGCTAAGATCAAGATTTAATAGCAAATCAAAGAGGGCGAGGAGTTCTTGCCCAAAAATATTTTATATTCAATTTTAAATCTTAGTAGCCAACCGGGTTCCTCTTGGTTCTAGTTCAACTTCAGCTTCCTATTTTGCTCTACACTTTCCCTCTTTTCCTCCAATTTTCTTCCTTGTTTCTTTTATTTATTTATTTATTCTTCAACGTGCCTAGTCATACCCAATTAAATTTGGAGTGGCCACATGCCCCATAAGGTGATAAACTCTTGGCTTCCTAAGCCATGCAAAAGTAGTAAGGTTGCTCTCCCTCCTTTAACCACTGATTTGAGTTTCATTTGTTGATTAATTTTTAATATGTTTTAGTCTCTCATCATCCATGTGTGTCACTTCTCTTTTATGCCATTTTTTTTACTTTTTAATTAATTAATTACTTGGTAAAAAGAGAGGAAAATTGAGCTGCCATGAGGTGATGCTGAGATTTGAAATCAGCATTATTGATTTATCCCTTGCTAGTGCTGTGCACCATTTCCCCTCTTTCCCTTAATTTTTGTTGGAGTATTGGACTTAGGAGGATGTTTCCATGTGTTTAGGAGAAACTTAGGCATGTATGATTTGAATACTTTATGAAATTCTTGGAAAATTGGATGAAATTTGAGCTGGTCAACTGCTACATATGCCTTGACTTCCTTGAAGAATTTTGATGATTTTTAACTTATTTGGGTGTTGTAATATATATAAGTTTGCTTAATTAATTTAATTTATACTATATTTGATCAATCGGTGGAAGTTAAGTTATTAATCAGGTGCAAATTCAGTGACGGAATTATCTTATCGTTAACCAAAATTAATTTGATTATTAATTAATTTGAGAATTTTTTAACCGAATTAGTTCTATATTATGAACTCTATCTTTTATTAATTAAGATTGAAGTCGACTTCATCAAATAAATTTTTATCACATTTCGGTATGAGTTCATCGCTTCTTAGTTTTTACTATTCATTGACCTTAATTTTACATAAATTAATTTAGCTTATAGAATTATGAATAATAAAATCTCAATCATTACAACTGTGACTAAAATTCGAAGCTTCCTGGCTATGGCAAGTACCGATGGTTTGTGAAGAACTTTTCTAGAATTGCTTTTCTTTTGACTCAACTCACAAGAAAGGAGACCAAATTTATATGGACCGAGGATTGCGAGCGGAGTTTCCAAAAACTAAAGGCTTGACTGACAACTGCTCTAGTCCTGACCATTCTTGAAGGGTCTAGAGGATTCGTGGTCTATTGTGACGCATTTCACTGGGACTAGGCTACATCCTATTGTAGCATGAAAAAGTTGTTTCTTATGAAAAGAACTACCCGACCTATGATCTGGAGTTAGTCGCAGTAGTCTTTGCTCTAAAAATCTGGCGACATTATCTTTATGGGAAGAAATTTTTTGTATATTTTGATCAAAAAAGTCTTAAGTACTTATGTTTTAAAAAGGAGCTGAACATAAGACAAATGAGGTGGATCGACTTCTTAAAGGATTATAATTATGAAATCATGTATCAACCAAGCAAAGCTAATGTCATAGCCAATGCCCTTACTCGTCGGATGGGTTTTCTGGCGAGAATACAAATCAAGGAAATGGAAATGCTGGAGAACATAAATCAATGTGATATCCAGTGCTATGTCCAAGGCAATCACATGATATTGGCATATTTTCAGATCCAACTTTAAATTCTAAATAAGATCAAGGAGGAGCAAACAAATGATCCATTTCTAATGGATATCGCTAGAGACTGAAGTCGTGGGTCCCGAGCTGATTTCAACATCTGTGCTAATGGAGTCCTCATATTCCATGACAGGCTATGTGTACCTGACATTAGTGAGATAAATGATGATATCTTAAAGGAGGCTCATCGTTCTAGGTATACTATCCATTCTAGAATCAATATGATGTACCAGGATATGCGGAAATCCTTTTAGTAGAGAAATATAAAAAAGGAGATTGATAATGGATTTTATCAATGAAAAGATTCGTTCCAATAATTTCAGTTCACATCCAAAATTTGAATTTTATCTGACACACATCAACATTTTAGGAGATTAATTGCTAGACTCAGTTTGCAACGGAACAAGTTACTGTTGATCAAATTAGTATTCTGATGGACCCAAAATCAACCCAAAAGCTGTCAAAATTTTTGAACAACAACCTAACTTAAATTTATGATCAAAATCAATATTTAGAAGGATTCAAACGCATCTAAATAAAATTTTATACACTTAGATAAATTCAGAAGTAGTATAAATTAATGAGCTAACTAATACCATAATAAATTAAGTTAATTTTAATACACCATTAACTACTATATTTTAATTGAATTTGAGGGACACATGTCACCTCTTCATAATCTCATACTTAGTAAAATTTTGAAGGAATGAAGGGGAGGGTGAGCCATGGCTCACCCCTCACGCACACACGTGCACTTGTATAAAAAAAAGAAATGAGAAACAATTTTGTATAAAAACTTTGGTGGGACACTTGACACATTAAGGGGCTTAACATGTAACCAAATAATCATCAATAGAGTTCCAACAAGTGGCTTAATGATGGACCAACAACTTACCTTCATGCAACTGGGGTGTCATCATTGGATAGCTAGGAAATTGCCACCTTATGGGGCATGTGACACCAGCGAAAAAATTAACCAATGACTCATCATTTTAGGGGGCTAATATATCTATCATTTTACAAAAAGAATTGAAAAAAAATGGAGAGAGAGAAGGAAGAAAAGAGAAGCCAAAATTGGGAGGAAAACATAGTAGAGAAGCTACTCGACAATTTTGAGAAGAAGCTTCAAGAATTTTTCTACATTAATTCGGGCAAGACCTCTTGTAATGCATCGGGTTATTTTTCTTAAAAAACTCCCGTCAATAAGAATATAAACTAATACACATAATTAATATTATAAAATTTTGTAAAAAATTGGACAGAGTTTCAATTTTAATCTGACATTTACCAAAATATAAACACTTGTAATCAATCTTGTACAATGATCCACAATTATTATCACACAATCCACAGGATCTCATAGCCACCGCAACACCTCAGGTGGCACCGACATCATAGCTCAAGTATGATGCCGGTACAGAGAGGATGCCAACTAGAAATAACCCAACATCACCACAAATACACCCTATGGAAGCATATAATCCACAACATATAGCGGAAGATAACCATACATCTATCACAAAGACATAATGTAAATATATTTTTTTTAAAAATAAAATATAAGTCCCTGTATCATACATAAGGATTAAGCTAAGATCCTCAAGCTCCGCACTTGAGATCAGGTCGCCTATCGTGCTCCTACGGCCTATTCAGACTCGTTGGCATCGGTGTGCTCTTATCTGAAAGGAGAAAACAGCAAGGGTGAGCGTACAGCTCAACAAGTGTAAACATACATCACTTCAAACAATAAATAATAATGGAAAATGCTAATGAGATTGAGGCAATATGCATTTTCTATATAAAAAGAAACCTTGAGAGGAGAAGGACTTTTGGAAACATATGATAACATTAGACATATTTTTATTCTCCTTTGTTATTTACATTAAATCTTTGCGGACCAGACCCAATAGGTCATACTAGCTAACGATACGAGAGAACGATGAGAGGAATGTGTACGCTATACATTCTAAAGTATCGGCTACATTTAAAATCTGCAATTACTCGACCATCGGCTACATTTTAGGTCTGCAACTACTCAGCCATCATATTTTAGGATTTCAGCATCTCGATCATCGGCTGTATTTTAGACATGCGGCTACTCGGCCATCACACTTTAGGATTTCAGCATCTCGATCATCGGCTGCATTTTAGGCATGCAGCTACTCGACTGTCACATTTTGCCCCATTTCCCCGAGGTACCAGGGCAATCCTCGTTCTTTCACAGTAGTATCATAAGGCATGCCACGGACATCACCCACTCACAATAGCGGCAAGGATATGCGGCCAAAGTAATCGTTGGGTTTCCACCGTGATGTTAATGGTAAGCCAGAGAATACTACCCAATGAATATAATTATGTGGTCCGCGTTTCACGATTACTCATTCATTTTAAGGAGGATCCACCACATTTCATTCACATTATCACCGTCTGGGAGATCATTTCATACATTGTATCTGCATCCAGGACATCGTTTCATCCACATATCTCCATCCAAGAGATCCATTCAATCATTTCATACATTGTGGATTTCTCTCCAATTACTTGTACGATTCATATCTTTCTTTAGACTTAAGTATTTTGACAATTTGATTCACATGCATAATATCATATTTCATAGATAAGAGCAAAAATTATTACCATCAATGAGCAGTTACCATATTTAGGAGCTCCGGACCATTTTCCCTTCGCAATTGATTACAAACACATTTTCCCGAATGTTACAATTTTAAATGCACATTAGACATAGCTTTCATAACAATTGAATAAGGGTAAAGCATGCCAATTGTCCATTTATTTCGTATGAATAGTAATAGGGGTCATTTAGAGCTCTCGTACGCCGCTCTTGTGAAATCGGACGTCCGATCAATATATATGAATAATTAGGACGTGATGATTCATATTTGGAGGTCAATTCAACACAAATTGAAGGTGGAAGCATGCAAATTTCCCCTTTCATCTCGGGTGAACAGTAACAGTAAGCTTTTAGATCAACCGCACACCACGATCGGGCCATAACATACAAAATCGGACGCCCGGTCGATATATATACATATTTGAGACATGGTAATTCACATTTTGAGGTCCATTTAACATAATTCAAAGGTGAAAGCATGCAAATTTCTCATTTATTTTCGGATGAACAGTAATAGTGCACATTTAGCGCTTCCGGACACCGCCAACAAGTCGATTCTTGTGAAATCGGATGCCCGGCCAAAGTATATGCATAATTAGAACTTGATAATTCATATTTTGGGGTCATTTTGACATTTAATCGAAGAGGAAATGGGAGGACCCAAGCAAGCTACGGGTTAGGATTTTGCGGAGCCAAACCAATTGATTCGGAACTCAATTCAGACAATAAACTATAAATTTCTTGAACATTAACCACGAGTTATATATTTTTCATGATTTGGGTCGGTATCGAGACGTAAATTTCTAAAAAAAATAAATCAAAATCGAGAGAGAGCATAAAGTAAGTATGAGAACACTTGCCTTGACGTGCTCTATGTTTTCTCTAACAAGCTCTCGGACGGATTCAAACTCCACGGCCTTGATCTCCTCCTTCCTCTCTCCTCTCCCTCCCTTTCCTTCTCTCTCCCCATGCGTATTCTGCCGAAACAGTGCCCCTTTCCTTTTCTTAAACATGAATAAATGAAGGTCGGTGGCAAATATTCTAGATGCGTAATCAATCGCGCATCAGGACGGCACCATACGCTAGAGCTCACATCGAGCGTGAGGCGAGCGCCCATATGCTGGAATCGGTGCTCGAGCCTAGGATCGAACAAACGTCGGGTGTGGGTCGGGCCCGACACCGACCGGCAGCATGCCAGCTTTGCGTTTTAGCCGTTCGAGACCCGTTTCGACCCTTTTAACCCAAGTTTTCATATCCTTAGACCCTAATTTTGATTATATAACCTTCGTAAGCCATGATTATCATAATTTCAAACCCGAAATCTTATTCACGAATCAACATTTCTCTATTTACGACTTTGATCGCCGATTTGCCAAATCTGAATCTTTAAGCTTTTTAATCCAAATCCTCCCGCACCTTTTGATCATAATTTACCCGTTTTGACCTAATTACCTCTTGATTACCATATTTTTAAAATCTAAAATCTCACCATCCATATTAACCATATCTTGGAAACTGATATGTTATAAAGCCCAATTTCTTCTTTCTACTTCCGAACTCAATTTTTCAAATTCTAAATCTAATCCTTGATCATTACTAATTCAATTACATCCTAATTATTGAATTTCAGAACTCGGGTCATCACACCTCCTCTCCCTCTTTTATTTGTTATTGAATTCTTGATCTTAATTTGAAGTATTGTTAGTCCAATATATTAAATTCTCACCGAATCCATATTAGAATGAGTAAAGTTTAGCAACATGTCAAAATAGAACTATATTACTAAACTTTACTGTACCATACCGATGTCTAAATTTTTATATGTCTTATTTGATCGATTCATGTCATAAAATTTTTACTGAATATACTTCCTGATGTTAGCTAAATCACCATTTTTTTGTAAAAAATTATTTTTCATAAAACCAGTCGGTTTGGTGGAAATAAAGTAGATTGATAGATTAAATTTGATGAAAATAGAGAATCTATTGGTGTTGACTTTGACTGCTATTTTCACCAAGTTTTAGACCGACTCAAACTCCAAAAAAATTATGTGTGATACTTCAATAAACCAAAAATATTCCATAAAAATGGCGTAATTTTATCAGCTCAATTTTTGATCGATTTGGCCAAAGAAAAGGAAGCACCACTTAACTGGCCAGAAGTAGAGTTATGATTGAAATATCATTGCATAACTTTAAGCCGAGTAAGAATAAAAATGAATTATATAAGCCGGTCCAAAATTTTGTACAGATTCTAGAAATGTATAAAAAATTATTTTTCTTAGTGATTTGCCCACTGAACCGGTCAGAAAAAAGGCGCCTACTAGTGAATCGGCCGCAGCACCAATTTGACATTTTGCCTAATATGGGTGAACCGGATGGGATTTCATGGGTAACGTGGTCATATAGAGTATGTTAAGATAGAAACTTAATCAAATATCAAGTGAACCGGTTAATTATGGGATGAACCAGCTGCTAAACAAAGACAACAAATCGGTTTCAGTAAAACTAGTTCAGCCCTTAGTTCTTGAGTGAAATAAGTGACCGGTTTAGACTTGCAAAATACTTGAGTGGACCGGCCAACCCATTTCTAATATATAATAAATCGGTTCACGTGATAAAATAAAAAGAATTTCATTGAAATGGCCAAACCGATCCATGACCGATAAACCGGTTGGAAAAATTCAAAGTACCAAACTGGTTGGCAAATCAATAAAATTAGAAGGTTAATGGGCCGGAAGCCATTTAATATGTCACCTAAAAATTTATTCCGGCATTTAAAAAAATTTATGGCTTGATATTTTTACGGTACCCGATGATATAATTTTTAATATATATGTCAAATTTATGTATCAGTGGAGGCTTAATATGACCTTATAAGAATTTAAAAATTTTCTCAAAGATAAGAAAATTAAGAAAATAAGAAGAATAAGCTTCCACTAAAAAAATTT
>JAOVVI020005284.1:0-16669 GCA_028571085.2 Nepenthes alata
TTTATATTTTGTGAAACAATATTCCCATTGTTGAAACCTTCCTTAATAAATTTAATTTTGGATTCTATGATCCTGGTACTATGATTAGAATAATAAAATCTAAACCATTTAAATTTATTTAAATAAATTATAAAGTATCACAAGCTGTTCTGAAATTCAATTTATCTAAATTCAATATAGATTATACATTTTAATATTTGCTAGATAATCTCAAATACGTAGGTGTCTAATGCTCGATTTTTTATAAATTTATAACTTAAAATGAGTTTTTAGAACCATCTTACTAAAAAATAGATTTAAAATATAAACAGACACTTAAGAACTTTAATCTACACATATTTAGATAATGTAGAATTACTTAAAATACTTCTAACTATATCCATTAAAATATGTTACACTTTTCAACAATACTATTGTTTTACATATGCAAACTTTTTTTAAAGCTTAGCTAATGGGCTTAGGGGCTATCTTGTCCTATCATTTCAAGCTCAATTTATTAATGATATATAGTCTCGTTCGATGATTAGATGTCATATGAAAAAATTCTAACATGTACATAAAAATATATGTATAATTAGAGTCTATTATCAATGTGGCTAAAGATAACCATAAACCCCAAAGAAAAAGAAAAATAGGATGACATAAATCAATATAATATACCTAAAAGGAAGATAATTTGCATGAATTGATTAAAACAAAATTCTAATTTTTAGGTTAAAATAGAACAAATATTTTTTGTTGAGTTTTGAGGTTAATATTGTTCCAATTCGAGGAATTATTCATTTTGGGAGAATGGGTGTGGCATATTTGATCGCCAGTATTAGTCTGTACGATTTCGTTCTTGAAAAATTATCTAAAAGGAAGAAGAAAAACTTTATACTTATAAGCAAAATATAATCTTTTTTACTTAACTAATATACAACATTTCTATTTTTACAATAATTTTAATATTTTTTGCATGTTTAGTTGTTTTATATTATTGCCTGTCTATGGGCATAATTCACTAGGGTCTAACAAACATGCCTTATTTATTTAAAAAATAGGCTCTTTTTATGCTTTGAATTTGTAATATTAAGTCATAACTAAAGTAATTTTATTGTTATCTATGGCTCAATGAATCACCATACAATAACCATATACTACTATCAAATATTAAGCATATTCCAACAATCAATTAAAGCTATCACATAACATTAAAATAACTAAATATCTTTTGATAGTAATCATACTATCCAATAGTATAACATTTTTAAAGTATTAAATGAATTTTCCCTGCTTACCCACACATCCATTACCCTTGTATAGTGTAAAAATGAATCAAATATAATACAAAATATATTGTAGTTGGTACTTGAGTCGTACATATTTGCATTTGAGGTGTATTAAGTCTTAACTATTTCTTGTTAGAGACTGGCCTTGTAAAAACAAAAATAAATAGAAGCCAACATGATAAGGAACGAATATGGACTTAGTTTCGGTGTTACAAACACAAGTTGTTGGGGTTTGAACCTCTTTCAAAAGATGCACCCTGAGGAAGGAGAATCCCCCCAAATTTATAAGGCAGCCTTTGTGGAGTTGCCTCCCCGACGTGGGACTCGCAAAATTCCTCATTCATTCAACAATCGCAAGCCTTGACGGTTACACTATGTAACATTTTACTCGGCGGCTTTCACTCTACAATGTTTCACTTTGCCCAAACGCACCGACAGTAGATTAATCCCTCTGTATGTAATTCTTTTCGGTCGGAACCCTCCGTAGGTAGCCCTCTCCGGATCAGAGTCGGTCTCAATGAAAATGCCAGTGTTGTGAGCATAAGTCGTTGGGGTTTGAATCTCCTCCAAAATGTACACCATGGGGGAGAATAATCCCCGAACTTATAAGACAATTCTTGTAGAGCTGCCTCCTCAATGTAGGACTCGCAACACTCGGTATTTAATATTTTACTTATTCTTATGAAGTTGTTCATCTTCTTCTAATAAAAATATAACAAAATTTAACGAAATATATGTAAATTTGAAAAAGCTAAAAATATAATACCAATAGATAACATAAATATACTAATAAATAATAATACTAATGAAGCATCAAAAAATGAATCCTATAAGTGAATTTTAAATGGCTCAATCAATCTCATAGCAAATAAATTAATAAGCAGAAATAATATCATTATAATTCTCATGCGTTCAAAATCGACAAAGATAATTTACGTATTATTCTATTTCTGAAGATCTTTATCACTTAGTACAACATAGAATTATATAGCTGCCTAAACCCTAATCATGACTTACAACCTAATTCCTTTCGTGAATGAAAATTTATTGGGCATTTGTTATTTTGTTACTTCTCAACTCCTATTCTAATTGAGATCTGTTTGCTCTTTGGAAACAGATTTATTCTCTCATCGAAATCCTTTGCTACAATTTCAATAATGCCAAAAATTTGATCCAGCAAGAGGAAGCAAAACCAACTCAATATTTGAAGTTGGAAACTTTGAGGATAAATAGACGTTACATAAAATTAAAGTTATGTATGTGTAGTTCAGTAATAAATTTTCTATACTAAAAAGATGGGTTATACCTTATTCATAAGATACAATAATTATATTTTATTATGTAAATTGTTTAATATAAATTGAACTGTCAAAGTAAAAAGTTAAAGGGAGAAAAAGGAAGAAGAAGAAGAAGAAGAAAGAAAGTAAGAAAACCAGAACTGTACGATTTGAGGCGGAGGAGGCCGCCCGAAAGGATGAGGCATCGAGCCCAACTTATCCATAGCTTACCTCCTACACCGCCACCCATGGCAGTCAACTGTTCTGTATAGTACATACCCCGTTTGGAATCCTTCGCTGTGAACTCTTCATTTCTGACAACCATAGAAGTTCCAATGGCTCTACACAACTCTTCTTACAAGGTAACTTTCGTTCTCTTTATTCAAGTCATCACCATATATAACGCCTTGAATTCCATTTTCCCTTTTCTCTAATGCGCTACCGCATAGTAATTATAATTGAGCGATATATGGGTATGTTATCCGTAATCGCTGGCCATTGTCGAAATCTCCATGTTGAGGATTGCCGCGGGCAAAAGACAAAATTTTCTTTTATGGATGCCTCTTATTTCAAACAATTTCGTTCAACTGTTGGAACACTAATCCTAGGACGTAGCAAATTGTGCAATTTGCACGGTTGTCCAATGCGGGCGTCTAATTTCAATTAAAGGTTTTCGCATTGTTTCTTCAGTTACAGTGCTAGTGCCCCATGTGATTCCCTAATGATTCACTATGCTGGAGTTGTTTGATTGTCTCGTTCGGCTGTAGGTGGAGATGTATACTATGGGGGGTTTGGTTGGGCTCGTGCTGTTCTAGTTGGCTGGTGCATCTAGCTGGTGTTGACAGAAAGAAATGTTTTTTTGGTTAAATTTTCTGATGCTGCTGCTGTCAATCTATGCAATGGCATAGAAGAACAAAGAAAAGATCATGTACCAATATTAAACAGGAGGGGAAATTTTATTCCCATCTCCAAGCGTTAAAGCATCAATTTTTACCATTTGAGCAACTTACGTTTTAAGTTTAAAAGAACTTCTAACACTTGCCTAAAGTATATTGCCAAACACCTCTAACTTTTGTATGGGCATTGCAACACTACTTTTGAGGTTCATAAATACAAAGACAACCACCCTTATCTAAGAAGTGTCAGACATTTTAGAGAGCAAAGTGGCCCACATCAAAGCAATCCCAGTCTCTACACAGCCAGATCAAAGGTCTCCCTGTTCTATGGGGGTGTTTGGTTGGGCTTGTGCTGGCCTAGTAGGTTGGTGCATCTAGCTGGTGTTGACAAAATAAATGTTTTTGGTTAAACTTTCTGGTGTTGCTGCTGCTGTCCATCTATAGAACGACATGGAAGAACAAAAGATCGTGTAAAAATATTAAAGCACCGATTTTTAGCAGTTGGGCAACCTACATTTCAAGTTTTAATGTTGCCTAAACCATATTACCAAACACCTCTAACTTTTGTATGGGCGTTGCAGCACTAATTTTGAGGTTCTTAAATACCAAGACAAGCGCCCTTATCTGAGAAGTGTCAGACTTTTTAGTGAGCAAAGTGGCCCACATCAAAGCAATCCCAGTCTCTACACAGCCAGATCAAAGGTCTCCCTATTCTATGGGGGTTTTTGGTTGGGCTCGTGCTAGCCTAGTTGGTTGGTGCATCTAGCTGGTGTTGACAAAAATAAATGTTTTTGGTTAAACTTTCTGGTGTTGCTGCTGCTGTCCAACTATAGAACGACATGGAAGAACAAAAAAAGATCATATACCAATATTAAATAGGAGAAATTTTATTCCCATCTCCAAGAGTCGAAACATCGATTTTTTAGCATTTGAGCAACCTACATTCAAGTTTAAATTCTTTTAACACTTGCCTAAAGCATATTACAAAGCACCTCTAACTTTTGTATGGGAATTGCAACACTACTTTTGAGGTTCTCAAACACCAACACAGTATCTAAGAAGTGGCAACATTTTAGAGACTAAAGTAGCCCACATCAAAGCGATCCCAATCTCTCCCAAGCCTAGGTCAAAGGTCTACCCATTTTTTTTTCTTTTTTTTTTGAAAGGTAAGAGTGAAGTCCGTTATGGTCAGCAAAATCAGCCTTGCATCATATCAATTGCAGTTTAGATCATCTCCTCAAGTTTTCCTAACCTAATTCTTTGTGAGCAATTGGTTGTGACAAGTTGATCGATCCATAATGAAAGCACTTGGAGATGGAAGCTGTTTGCCAACCGCTGAACTCATCTTCAATACCTAAGAAGATCATTTTGCATACTCTTATGCTATGTTTCGTTACTGAATAGAATAAGATAGAAGTAGAATAACTATTCTTAGATAATTGCATATTCTGACAATAAAGTTGAAACTTATTATTTCCTTATTTAGTTAATCACTTGGAATGTTTAAATTGAATTAGAATTTAATTTTTCAAGGTTTGGTATGCAGTAATAGAAAGAAAAAATAACCAAGAAATTTGTATAAAATGTGTTTTTTAACTTACCCAAAAAACAAAAAAAATTCAAACATACACTAGAACAATTTATAGTATTCTACTGCTCTTAGCTGACTGCCACTAGGTTACAAGAGACTTGATCAAAACCAGGTTTGGGCTGGTTTTCCGGCCAAAAGCAGAAATTATTCTAAAAACATGATAATTAGATTAAAAATAATATTTATTCAAAAATATATAGTTATCCAGTATAACTCCTTCCGGTGGTCTGCCGCTAGGCTGCTGCCACCAAACATCGCTACCGGAAATGATTTCAGTAACCTGTGTTTATTTCATCTGTTTAATGCTAGCTTGGTCGTGGATGAGTTTCCTGCTTCTTAAACAATTAATAAATAACAAAAGTTACTTCCAGTTTTAGTCTTGATCAAGAAACAACAAATATAGTTTCCAGAAACAAATTCCATTGACAACAATATTTTGTAAATATTGTTTTTCTGTCCAAAATATCAACCGTTATGTACAACACATTCTATTACAAATATTTCTCGATCCAATCTAATCGTTGGTGGGATGAAAGATTGAACACGCCCATCATAAGTCTTGGATCAAGGATGCATTTTGTATAAGCAACATTCCTTTCATTTGTGGATAACCCATGATTATCAGCCAATTAAGTATAAAGTTGTTTTGACTTTTGCTGAACCATAAACTCAGTCTCGGTCTCAGCTCCTAAGCTCTTGCTCATCTTGTTCCCGAGCTTATTCATGTTGGTGTTCAACATATCGTCAACTTATAGAATATATTCGGCAACTTTGTCTCATATTCACTTGCCTTTTGTTTCTTCCCCTTGGATGTGCTCTTCATAATTGGAATGATAGTAAGTGGTTCATTATGAGTACGTGATTCATCACTGCCACGTGTCATCATTGCCCGATTTCGGAACATTATTCATGCTAACCTGCTCACTTTCTGGCTCATCTTGCTCGAGCTCTATAATGATGTCTTCAATAGTTTGTGCATCCACTCTAGTTGTACGATCTTTGGCTTAAATCATAGATAAATATTCAAAACATGAAAATGCTTTCTTTTGCCAAACAATAGCTCCCTTGTGGCTCTATGTCAAAAAAAAAATAGAAATTATACAGGAGTTTTCCAAACATAAGAAAATTAAAATGCAATCAATTACGTATTACAAAAAACGAACATAGAGATTATACTAAGTGATATTGTAGGCATTTCACATGTGCAGTTCTATAGTTACCAGCCTACAAGCATCATTCCAACCAAATCGAGAAGTGTTGGTGCACTTGATTATGTCATATAAGACACTCCAATTTTTATTTAACATCTTTATTCTTGATACAATGTGTCAAGTGGCCTTAAATCCAATGTAGGCAATTTTAGCATCCTCTCTTGTTCATGTAGATAACTCGATTCAAATCAGTTATCGGCACTGTGTGTGCCAATATTGTATAATTTCAGCATGCTAGCTATAAGAGCATCATCCTCTTGAAGCTCCCATCTCCTTTTAGGTTCCTTGTCAACTTGTGTCATGTTTGCAATGCAAACAAGTGACTAGCTAAATGATGAGTAATTTATATGTGAAATATTTCAAATCATCCAATAACATAATAAATAGCATTCAAAAAAAGTATTCAACGCCCCTCATTCATTGAACACTGTATTGACTAAGTTGTCCCTCAATTCAATCCAAACATTGGTGGGATCAGTTTGTGTTATCATGACCTTATCTTCATCAACACCATCGTGCTCCTTGTCATCCTATTCATCCTAAATAGGGTCATAAGATTTTCATTTTTGTTATAATTGTGGCTCAAACATCGAGTAATAATAACTCAATTATGTTTTCGCAGGGTAAAATGATGGAATTTTAAGGATGCCCCATGCAATTTAAGCAATCTGAAAACACCTCTCAATAACATTGCGAGCAGTTGCATATTTCATATTGAAGAATTCCATGGCCATTCTTAATTGGTGATCTTGATGCCATTTATTGAAGTGGTACCTTTGGCTCCTAAATGGTTTAAAAAATCTATTACAATTTGTGTATCCCGCATCAACTAAGTAGTAAGCATTGATGTAAAAAAAGCTCTATATTATTTTATAACAAAACATTGTACTTCTCTTTGTGATGACGACTTGTCCCATTAGGAACTCTCAATCCATGCTTCCTATTTAGAGCATCTTGAAGAATTCAAGATTCTACATCAGATCCTCCCAACCAGGAACCACAAATGCAAATTATGTCACGGGTATATTATCCTAACACGGTTGTGGCAATATCACCCTTACAAGTTCCATATCTAGGTTTATCTACGGTAAGTATATTAATTTTTATGTATATTCCATTTAAAGTGCTTAGATAATTCTACAATTACATATAAAACTCAGTAAGTATTCAAGAATATTTATTATATTGATCTAATAATGAATATATAACATAATTAACTACTGGAAATCACTTCCATTGCTCATTTGTAGAGTTATCAGGGATGAGCTTTTGTTGTCTAAACAAGTGCGTTCATAGATGTATTGTTATAGCTAACATATTTTTAAATGTTTTGCTCACCGTCTCACCCAATTCCCAAAGTTATGTGCAATCACTGTATTTTCAACATGATGCGCAAGAATATTTACGAGCATTGCCATTTGCTCGTCAACAAGCATGTGTGTCGATGGTAGCAGTCCCCCAACACTTTTAACATATCACACAACTTAAAGAACACTTGCTTTATGCAGGTGACATCACCTTACATATAATTCTATTAATCTATTCTCTTTTATAAAATTTAAGTTTGTAAGACCTCCTAATTCTAGGCCGATGGTGATGAATACTTAATATTACAATTAACACACATAAAAATCAACAAACATTATGACAAATGTTAGTCTATGCAATTAGCATGGCTGCTATCTTCTTTTTCCTCTCACAGGAAAAGCTCAAGCTTAATTGATCAATTAATTACAAGCGCAAGTCACAACATATGCAATTTGTGTCATATAAGTGATCAAGTTCAAATGTTTCTACACAAAACCAGGAAAAAACTCAAATTTGGTACAGTTAAAAATTAATAAGAAAAAAATAATATAAACAAGAAACAATTGAAAAATATAAAAATAAATAAAATAAATAAAAATTACAAGAAAAGGTAAAAAAGTAAATCGGGAATGATGAACATATACCTCAGATTTGACACATAAACAATACTATATTTATTATAAATCTCAGGTCTTGAATGAGATAAATAAAAATAACCAAAAAAAAAAAAAATCAAGAAAAAGCAAAAAAAAAAAAAAAAAGAGCAGTAGATCACGGCAGGAGATATCTCAAGTCTTGCATAAATCTAAGATCTATAAATAAATAAATAAATAAATAATGATAAGAATGAAAAAATATAAGAAAAAAGAGGAAAATCTGTAAATCATGAGGGGTGAAGAGAACATCAAATCTGGCATATGAACAATATATGATAATCTCAGATTTATAAATAAATAAGACCAAATAAGTTATTAACAAAAAACAAAAAAATACAAGAAAAAGTAAATGAGTGAGATACCTTAAATATGGGTGAAAAGGAAGCCTTAGACAAAATGGATGTTTGATGGAGATTCGTAGAATATCCACTCTTTGAATCTCAAATGAATTTTCTCAAATGACAAATTGGAGGGAAATGGAACCAAAGAGAGAGAGAGGAGGAGAGGAAGTTATGGCTGACATGTGGGGATTATTAAAATGAGGGGATGGAGAGAAATTAAGGTTTGGGATAAGGGTAAATGGGAAATCCATCTTGGAATCGTTATTATTGGATAATTAAGAATAAAAAAAGAAAAGCAGTATTGTTTTTCATTCCTTGCTCTGAAAGAATAGGAATTGTTGTTCCTATCACTAGAGTAACCAAACAATAGAATAGTAATTTCATTGGGAATATTGTAGGAATAGAATTTCTATTTCATCCTGATAAGTCCGGTAACTCGTGGGCCGATCCGGAATGAGGCTTGCAGAGGAGGAGTACATAGAAAGCCGCAGTCTAGGAGAAGCCCTTTGCGGCCCAATGCCCAGGCCGCGTGACCCAGATCCACCCAATGAGATGTGGGCCCTTAGAATTGCCCGTCGAACGCAGCTCAGTGGCACGCACCTCAGCAGCTCCAACTCATCAGACAATCCCATGCGGCGGCATCCCTGATCATCAAGCGCAATGCAACCCGTCAGGGGAGCATGACTTAGGCAATCTTAGTGGACCAGGACTGTAGAGTATTGTTGTCGGCCACTCCCCACAAAGCCAGTAGCACTCCAGCAGCTGCAATCCGCTCACTCTATAAATACTTCCCTTCCTCTGCAGGAAAAGGGGGGCTGGGAGAGGAAAAAAATTCGAAGAAGGGGGAGATGATAGAAGAGCGTGATTCTCCGCCTCAAAGCTACTCATCGAAGAAGGCATTCATTCCTCTAAGCCACCTTCTCGCCATGGCGTACCTCAAAGCGGCTCCTCAGTCAAGTGCACTCATCGGAGTCCAGTCCTCCACATCAAAGTCGCTCCCAAATCGAGCTCACTCAGCGAAACCCAATCCTCCATATCTAAGCCACTCCTCAGTCGAGCGCACTATTGGAGCTCAATCCTCCACATCAAAGCCGCTCTCCAGTCAAGCACACTCATTGGAACCCAATCCTCAATCTCTAAGTCGCTCATCAGTCAAGCGCATTGTCGGAGCCCAATTATTCATCTCTAAGTCACTTCCTAGCCGAGCGCACCGTCGAAACTCAGTTCTCCACCTCTAAGCCGCTCATTAATCGAGCGTACCGTCGGAGTTCAATCCTCCATCTCTAAGTTGCTCCCCAGCCAAGCACACCACTGAAACCCAGTCTTCCACCTCTAAGCCGCTCCCTAGCCGAGCACACCGCTGGAGCCCAATCCTCCATCTCAAAGCTGCTCCCTAGCCAAGCGCACACATCGGAGTTCAGTCCTCCGCCAACACTCAATCCTTTGCTACATGCATCTACGCATTATTATTTCTTTCTATCTCTCTATTTACTTGAGAAAGATTTCTAAATTAAGCGTCAGAAGACATATTGGGGATGAGACCCACCATTCACTGGCCTCTTATCCGTTAATTATGTTACGCAGGATCCAGATTTGAAGTAACGAGGACCGGACTCGCTTTAACTCGATCCCCAGAAAAGATCAAGTGGCACCATAACTTCTTCGGTAATTCGGATCCAGGGACATATCACATCCTATCATATATGTTATTAGGATCAATTATCAGATAAATATGGAATTTAAGGATTATTTCTTTCTAATGAAGCATTGGCTATGCTTAGATATAATCTTCATTGCTTTCTTCTTTTTGTTCTAATTCCTCTCGTAGTAGGATTTTGGTTTTTAAGAAGGCATAGTTGAGTAATTAATGATCTAATTACTGCAGTTAGGAAAAGTGTTCTATGGTTGGCTTATTCATCTATATACAATTGAGATTAAAGCCATAAAGATGCACTAATTATATTAGAAGCAGTATTGGTTATTAGAAATCCTTATGAATTTATGTTTAGGAGTTGCTTGACTGTCTTGATTGTTTTTTTTTTTTTTTAAGATTTTATACTCGGCCTCACCACCCCTTACTGTAGCCTCTCACCTTGAGAGTTAAAATAGCTGCATCTCTTTTTACAGTTGTGAAAAACCTGACTGCTGTTTGAGGCACTTCATCTTCTTTGCATGAACCAAGAATGGGAATGTAGAAGTTGCTCAATTAATTTCTGCAGTTGTTCAAAATTTGTCTCTCAATTGTTGTGTTAGATGTATTTTTTGTCTAGCCTGATCAATGTTGTTTGGGTTTCTATTGAATTCATGACACTGGATTATTTTTCAGCCCCCTTGCCAAATTTGTGATGTTAATCAACAGGTTTTGTCTCAAGGGAATTGCTGGAATTTTAGAGGAGCTACTTGTGTCAGTTTATTTAATTTCAGAAGAAGCTCCTCCATTAAATTGTTCCCTATTGCAAATACGTTGAGCTATCAAGCTTGCTCAAGTGGTGACAATTTCCATCCTTCAAAACGGCGGTCCCGTGGACCTGTCATGGCTGCTAAAAAAACTGCTGAAGGTATGCAACATACGGAGTTAGATGTTATTATTGGCAATGACAAAACTGTCACCAAATGGAGTTGGCTGTATTGCTGAAATTTATTATTTAATTAATTAGAGTTTTCTACAAGTTGCTATGACATGCGAGGCATATGATGTGATTTATATAGGCATCATTTTCATTTTCAATGGGAGCCTTACTTATCCAATTGCATACATATATAGAGTGTAATTTATAGAAAAATCATCAAACATGCATCCTTGTGGAAAATTTACATGGAAAGATACTATTTTAGAAGCTATTGTCTATTGAATAGCTCGGTGATAAGGCTGTAGAAATCAGACCTTCCAAAAGCCTGCCATGTGGGAGCCTCATACATCGGGTCACGCAATCTATCTTATAACTCAGAGTCAGAGGAATTATTAAGTGGTTGCCAGCTTTTCCAGGAAACTTGGATATTGAAGAGTTTACAAAGAAAAAAATAAGCAAATGATCTGTATATTCCCTTGTGTATTTAACCCTCTGGGTTTATTTGTTGGCATCCTTGTCTATGTTTAGGAGCAAAGCAAGAAGATGGGAAGTACAAAGACACAGTCAATTTGCCCAAGACAACATTTGGAATGAGGGCAAATGCTTCAGTAAAAGAGCCTGAAATTCAGAAGTTATGGGAAGACAATAAGGTGTTCAATAGAGTTGTGGACAGAAATGATGGGGTGAGTTCTGTGTGGAATGTTGTGGATTTCTTCTGCAGTTAATTTGATATTGTAATCGATCTAGTTTGATTTGGCAGGGAACTTTTATTCTCCATGATGGTCCTCCATATGCCAATGGTGATTTACACATGGGTCATGCTTTAAATAAGATTTTGAAGGATATAATCAATCGTTATAAGGTATCTTTCTCTTTTGCTGGTGTTGGAAATTCACTTGTTCATGCGCACTAATCTCTAAGAGGCAGCAACCTGTAGAATCAGGTGGATCTTCTAACATGAAATTCAGACATCAGAATTCTCCTTCCATTTAGTTATCCTGCTTATAAGCAAGGACGTTTGAGTTTCTACTTTCCTCTCATCTAACAAAGATAATAGTAACTTGCTTTTCATATTTGCAGCTTCTTCAAAACTTTAAGGTTCATTATGTTCCTGGTTGGGATTGTCACGGCCTTCCAATCGAGTTAAAAGGCAAGTTTTAGGTTAGTGATGATCTGCTGTTTATTTTTACTGTCTTATATTTGATTGGATCAACTTTCCTTACGTTGAAGGGACTATCATTTAGAATTGAAGATAATGCTGATGATAAATTATATTATTTAGCATTATATATTTGACCCTATTACGTCCCAAAACTAAGTTTCTTATTTTATTTCCAAAATTAATTTAAATAAGATTTAAGCCTTAAGATTCAAAAATTCTACCGATAAAATAAAACCTCAAAATAAGACATGGAACATGAACCTGAAAAACCAAATACCAACAAAAGACATGAAATAAAAATATATCAAATCACAGGATCTGAAAGTGGCTCCAAACCTAACAATATATGACCTCAAACATACGTTAGGAAAAGTATTCACAGAAAACTAGAGTACTTGAAAATCACAACTTGACCGAATTATTGAAAAAGAAATCAAAATCAACTCGAATACCGACGTAATATATTATCATTACCTAAATTACAACAAATTCAAATAACCAAAACTAACAATAGAAATCATTATTTTTTTATGAATAATAATACATAAATTGATCTAAAATCTTAATCTAACTCTCCGAACTATAAATCTTTTGATCCAAACTCCTGCTAGTAACCCAAGCTAGCGGGGTTAGCAATACAAAAGTAAGGATAAGCCAATTACCCAACAAGGTATATAAGTTTCATAATTAAACATACATACATACATATATATACATACACATATATATATATATACATACACACACACATATATATACATACATACATACATACACATATATATATACATACATATGTATATATTAAGAATATGTTGGAATATGATATAATTAAATATTAGAAAACAATAACATAAACTCATAAATATGTCATGCATAATTTGAAGTTGATGATCAATTTCTTTTCTTTAAACTGTGCAATACCTGAAAAATGTTTAAATCATGCCAAAAACTTATGGACTAAGGATCAGTGGAGGCCTCATTGATAAAGGGGCGAATATCGAAGCTCGAATTATGTATATTTTTACACAATCAATGATTATATGTTACTATTCAATATCCGTAGATGGACTGTCATATATATAACCATGTAGACGAGACTAAACGTTACTTTCAACCCGTGAATAATAAGTTTGAATCTCAATTATTACTATAATATATTAGGATATATCATAATATATCAATTCATTTGTTACGAACATATTACATTCATGAGTATTCAAAATAATGAATACTCATAGAAATCAGAAAGGAATAGCAATAAAAAAAAAGGGGTTTGGATGCATTTGTCTTAATTTGATTTTTTCCAAATATCTCTTGATTTTTCTTTGATTTCTCCTTCTCTCTCTTCTTCTCTCTTTTCTCCTCATTTCTTTCTCTCTTTTCCCCCAAGAATCAGTTCAAAATGACCCAAAATTGACCAAAAATGTCTACTTATAAAAAATTGACACACATGCACTTATCATGCATGAATCGTGCATAGAAGCAAAATCTATACCATACATGAGCGCCCTTTAGATACGCATTAGGGGCCAATATTTTATCCCAAATACGTACGTGCGCTACTCGAGCGCATCTCAAACGTAGACATTCTACCTAAAATATGTTCATACATGGGTCAAGCGTCTTTCTGGTGTTGGGCCTGATTCCTTAAAATTTAATTTTTCTCAAATTTCACAGTATAATTATTTTCTAAATTTACTCAAAATAATTTTAATGATGTCATAATTCATAAACAAAAATATGGGGCGTCACAGACCTTGTCATCCGAATTGCCATTGCATAATGAGTGAAACTTCCATTTTGGCTCATTTTAGCCATGACCCTGCATCATATTCTTTAGTAGATCCTGAAAGCAATGAAACTGCCACTGAAATGAATCCTTCAAAAAAAATCCAGATTTCCAATCTTTTTGCCTATGCTTCATGTAAGCTAACTTTTCATATTTCTAATTGGAAGGGGACTGTACCAAGCTAACAACTTGCTCTCTTGTTGGGTTGTTTCTTTCTAGGACCACATGTGGTACTTCAGTTTAGTAGGAATGCCATTTCCCTTTTTTGAATGCCATGGCTCTGGCATGAGCAGGTACTGATAAAAATATCAAATATAATAATTATCCATAAAACATTAGAATCCAATAACCAAAATTGAGTTGGACATTTTACACTAAACCATAAACAATGTAATTAACCATAAGCTCAGAGCAGTGATAGAATTGGCCAAACTAATCCCGTCTGATCTCGAAATCATTTAAGTTCCTGCTTAAATTATTAATCCAGTAAGAAAAAATATCTAACCAGATATCCAGCATACCACATCTAACCAAAATATCCAAACAACATCAAAAAACCATTCATAATATTTGTTTTTGCTCACTGGCCCAAATGACAAACTATGGAACTCAAAATGTACAAAATCTTGTCAGAACATAAAATACCAAATCTTTTTCAAAATTTACAAATACAATTAAACAAGAGTCTCCAATAATGTTTCGTCCATATCTTGCAAGTATTGCCTGCTAATTTGGTAACGTTAGAAAACAATTGCAAATCGAGAGTTTAACACTCAGCAAACATATATACGTATAATATACAAATACCTATTAGTAAAATAGATGGAAAGACGGAAAAACAATAAAACTCATGAAAATTCGAGCTGTCAAAGTTTTCATTAAATGCGTTTCAAATCATGATTTTGTACAATCAATTCAATATATATACTAACATTCAAGTCTTAACCATATGAAAATATTAGAATTCCAAAGTGTATCATGCATCCATAAAATCATGCAATTTAAAGCATCATATCAAAATCTATAAAACTCAGAAGGCCAAAACATCCCAAAATATAAAATCCAGTATAGGTCAAATTCTGAGAATCAATGATTAGTGACTTACATATTGACTAATCAAAAGGCCAGCTTTGAAGAACAAGTTATTTATATTCCTAATAATCTTAGACCGATATACTACTATTTAAGACTCGTAAGCAAGCCGTTTATAAATTATTCCCTATACATGGGTCAAAAGCCACTTTTTTTCCCACCCGTGAATGATAGGTTTGTTCTTCAAGTGCACCTAATATATTAAAATATGTTCAAATATATGCCGTTAATCTCTTACAATGGTTCCCATTTATCGAACGGTGGACTATGCTACAAATATATAGAACTTTCTTACCCTCTGGGAAACGTACAAAGCTCGGATATGATAACAAAATAGTCACCGACAAACACTTGCATGGAAGTCACATGCAAGGTCAAATGTACAAATATTTCATAATTTTTCTTTACAATATTTTGATATACAAATATAATCCTTCAAAATATCCACTTTTGTTTTTTATGAAAAACAAATAAAATTTTCAAATATTTTATAAAACTTAATAAAACCTCAAAATATTCAGTGAAATACGCATGCATGCAACAATATTCAAAAAAATGGTGAAAAAAGTGATGTGTATGTATACTAAAACATAAATCGTAAGTAAAATTGAAGGATTTACACAATAGACCAAAGAATACGCTTAGATATTATTAAAATAACCTTAGATTTGGCAAATTTTATGTAAAATGGCTCTAAAATCTCTTTCATTCTCCTTCTCTCTCTTCTTCTTCCTCTTTTTTCCTTCTCTTTCTCTCTCCTCTATCACTTTTTCCTACGTAAATGACTAGAGAATCAGGCGGGAGGACCCTCTTATACTTAATTGACACATGAGTGCTAGACAGATGCGCATCAAACTCTACTCACATCCATATTTGTGCACGAGCATTGTATTAGGCGCACCTCAGGTGTCACACATTCTGCTCAATCCATGCATGAGCATTCCATAGACGTCTATTAAGTGCAAAGTTTATGCTAAAAACATATCCGGTGTGGGAATAGGCGCCCATTATATGCTAGACCTGATTTCCTCAAGTTTAATTTTTCTCAAATTGTTCATTATATAGTTATTTTTCATTTTAACCCAATGTATAATAATCATGACATTATAAACATAAATAGAAAATCAGGTGTTACATTGAACTTGCTAGAGCTGGGTTACAAAATAACCCCTTTAAAAAGAAAAATTCTGGGCCGTCCGCCAGATGGAGGTTGTTCTGAAATCTTTTGAGTGATTATGGAGTTGATGCCAATGGATATGACTGTGAACAGCTTCAGGTTCTAAACTTAGTACCTCATCTGCTGGGGCCAACTTGGAGTAATCTATGCCTCAGAAAGAATTCTGCATTTCTTTCCTTGCGAAGGTCCACTCGGAGTGTCATCATGGTATCTTACAAGGCTAATAGGTTAGATTTCAATTGCGCACTGTTTTTGGCGTTTTCCCTTCCCAGTGCAGCCCATGATCAAATCTGGGCCTTCAATCTAGTGTGAAGCAATATAAGTC
>JAOVVI020005285.1:0-16669 GCA_028571085.2 Nepenthes alata
AAATACATAAAACATTAAAAGAGAACGAGAAGTGGGTATGAGAACACTTGCATCGACGCGTGCTTTCACTTTTATACCTGGCTCTCGGACAGATCTGGACTCCCGGGCTCGATCTCCCTCCTTCTCTCTCTAAGTCGATGCTCTCTCTCTCACTCTAAAAACCCTTGTCCACGCGAAAAAATGAGAGGAGAGAAGGCGCAACGGGTTTTTATACTACGCTTGCCGCTCGAGCGGAGCCAGTGGGCGAATCCTCCACTGGATTTTTCGCTCGAGCCACGGCTCGAGCGCCCAACAGGCGTAAGTCTGCTGGCAGGGCTTCAGCAGCCCGGACCCGAATAATTTTCTCTATTTTTCTACCGTTACCAACCCTTAATATTTCTATGGGATTAGTATTGATCATCAACATATTAATCACCTCATTAATATCAGGTTCTTAAATCTGGAACCTCACATTGGTCCTCTCCAATTGGGCCCCTTCTAACAAGTGGGGTAAGGTGCCGGCCTCCTATGCCGGCAAAGTCTTGGACTGGAAGGATAATTTGACGAAACCACTGATGAATCTTGTTAATGCACATGCCAACTCGTTCAACGAGAAGGGCTCCTAATTTTCTTTGTGGGCCCTTGCACAAGCTAAATGGGAGTTCCGCTCAAAGAGGGTAGAATTGACTGCCCTAGCGCACATCTGGCCCAAGAGGAAACCTGGATCATTGTATAACTAGGATTCCCCTGAGAGGGCGTCTTTACGCCGGGCAGTTTCGTTGGGCCCCTCCTCCTCTATAAACCCCGGCCCGACCATGGTGGAGTGGTTGCAGGGGTTTGGTGAGTCGTCTAGGAGGCCAGCTCTTGTTTTGGTTTTTTTCAACTAGCCACATTTTGGAGGAGGCCATCGGGTCAACTAAGGATGGTGAACCTCTATTCCCCCTCCCGGAGAGTCGAATGAACTTGGGGCCAAGGAGCCAGGCGGCCTGATCTATGCACCAACTCTAGCCCTGTATAGGGTCTCCATTGTCATAATCTCGTCGCCCAAAGAGTCCGTGCCTAGCCCTCCTGTTGCTTTAGCTGAGGAGAGCCCCAGCGATACCTATCCAGTTAAAGTTCTGGCAGGGAGCAATGCTGATGCAACGGTAACTGGTGAGGCTCCTCTCGTGGAGGCTCCGATATCTGATGTCCTAGAGGACCCGATACCCCCCCCATCACATTCACATTTTGGGCACCTTCCATTCATCATGAAGTGCCTACGCCAAAGCAAAGGCCTCCGCCTGCTCCCATGCCAAGGGCTCCTCTCGATCCATCGATTGTGCAAGAGACACCTTACATTGGGGTATGTCTTAGGTAGCTCCTCATTCTTATTGTTGTCGGCCTTGCTTGATCGTCCACCTTTTTGCTTGTAGTCATCAACAATGTTGCATATTTTGGAGGCTTGCTTGCATCAGAGGGACGTCAAGATGGACCAGCGTGATGTGGAGATCCGTCACCTGACCCAAACGCGCATCAACTTGGGTGTGCTTGAGGAGATGTAGGGTCAGATGATTGTCATAGCTGTCGAGACCTAGCAATGCCAGGAGTGAGCTACTACCCTTGACCTCGAGCTATCCGAGCTCAAGGTGAGTTCCCAGGAGCTTAAGGAAGCACTCTAGGCGTCCAAGGAACATCTTACCGACCTCTAGAGTGAGAACGCTCAACTGGAGACAGAGCTAAGGACCTGATTCAATTCAGAGGAAGTGTGCCATGCTTTGAATGTCAGATTTTGGGACGGTGTTCGCCTCTATCGATGGATTGCATCCCTTGTGGCTCCAGACTTCCTGTTAGCTTATTCGATCTCAGGAATAGCGGTGCTTGCTGACAGTCCAACCTAACTGATTTCTCCGGGAGAGGAGGGGAGCCCTCACTGCGCTCCACGATGAGCCCCCCAATCTTAGGATAATCATCCCTCTTAGCTGTTATCCTAGGCATCATTTCATTTCTTGGTAGTGGATGCGTGCCCCCTAATGTACATTCTGACTTTATAATAAATCACAAGGACTTTTTTCGATCCTTGTTGCTTGTATTTTTGCATTTGTGTGGAATCCTTTCATTTGATGTTTTATTATTTGCGAGCTAGGTATCATCACCGTCGCAGCTAGGCTTGGCATGGACATTTGGGTTCAGTTGTACTCGTTCCCGCGGGAGAAAGTCGTGGCACTTTGGTGCTATTTCCAGTGATATGATGTTGTCACACTCCCATTGGCAAGCCTCATTTGAGCTAGTTGGGTTTCATGGTCACAGCCGTCGGGTTTTGGCAAAGTCAAGGTCGTCGTCCGCGTAATTCCATTTGAGCTTGTTCCCTCTAGGGGGCACGTCATCGCCCGTGTATATTCAATCGTAGTTCGTTGATCATTGTCGACTAATGGCTCTCATCCTCATCAGAGAGAGTCATCGCGCACATGCAAGGGAAGCCCCCTAGGGTTTGTTATGGCCGTCTGTTTGGGCCATTGCATTCGAATGCTCTTGGGTGACACGAGTGTTGGAGCCGAGGTTTTGATTCTGCTTTTTGCATGTTGGTTAACGAACGGAGTGCTCTCACCCAACTTAGAGGCAGTTTAGGCCACTTGATTTTATACGGTGTTATGCAAGCACTCACAAGAACAAATAAGAATAGACAAATAACCATTTTATTAATTGAAATGTGGTACAACTTACAAGCATACTTAATAATGTATGCCGGACCTGCCTGAGTTTGGAGCAGGGTTATTGGTAATACTTCTTGAGGTAGTGTGCAACTTGTACGCACTATTTTGAAGAATCATCAAGACGAGGAACTGCCATTCTAAGTTTAGGGAGAGCTTGTTCCTACAAGTATTCTTACCCGTGGCCTTTATGCTTCGCAGAATTAGGTCTCTTACATCGAATTGGCACATTTTCATTCTTTTATTGTAGTACCTAGCGATCTGCTTCTAGTATGTAGCTGTACACATCTTGGCAGAATCTCAAGTTTCTTCAAGTAAGTTGAGATGCACTCTAAGATGTTGGGAGTTGCTTAGTCGGTCCAAGCTTTTGATCCTTAGACTGGGCAGCCTGATCTCTACCGAGATGATCGCTTCAATCCCATAACATATCTTAAAGGGCATTTCACAGGTCGACTTCTTCGCCGTCATCTGGTAGCACCATAATACGGATGATAATTTGTTCACCCAGGAGCTCCCAACGTCTTCTAACTTCGTCTTCAGCCCATGTAGCAGTGTGCGATTTGTTACTGTCACTTGCCTATTTGCTTGAGAGTAAGCAATGGAAGTGTGAACCAACCTGATGCTTAGACTCAAAGTTTTCCTATACCTGATTGACAATCTGTTCCAAGTTGTTGTAGATGGTCAGATCTTTCAACAAGCATTCCTTTGCCAATCTAATCCCGGTGAGTAGAACCTCACATTTGGTGACATTGTTAGTAGTGGAGAATCTGATGGTTATTAAGTACTTCATCTCAAACCCATCTAGAATTCTCAAAACCACTTTAGCCTTACTCCCTATTTACGTTGACGTAGGTTGGAGTTTTTTTTTTGTTGATCCTTTCAGCGAAGTGGAGGGTGTTCGGAATCGAGGTTGTCATTTCAGCAATGAAGTCTACGAGGGCATGGCCCTTCATGGCTATCCACGGTCAAAACTCCACGTCAAACTCATCCAATTTGATGGCACATTTGCTCAGTTGCCCGGATGTGTCGAGTCTCCACAGGATCCCATTGAGCGGTCGATCAATTAGGACAATGATCTTGTGCACCTAAAAGTACGGTCGTAGCTTTCTAGCAGAGTAGACAAGAGCTAAGGCGATCCTCTCAGCATGTGAGTAGTAGGTCTCGGTGTTCGCCAGGACCTTGTTAACATAGTAAACCGATGGTTGCGTATCAAACTATTACCAAATAATGACCGAGCCTAGTGCTGTATCTGAAACTGCTAGATACATGTATAAATCATGAAGGAAGTATGTTCCTCGTCATTTGGGTTTATCCGGATCTAGTTGTAACTCGAGCAAGCATCTATGAAGCTCAATAGCTCGTGGCCGGATGTGGAGTTTACCAATAGGTCGATCCTCGACAATGGGAAGTTGTCCCTGGGATACGCCTTGTTCACATTGGTAAAATCGATATACATATGCTACTTTTTGTTACTCTTCCTGACGATGATCACGTTGAACAGCAAGTCTAGGTACTGGATCTCTTAATGAACACCGCGTCGAGCAACTTTTTTACTTTCTCGTATATAGCCATTAGTTTTTCAAAGGAGTGATTTATTTGCTTTTGTCGGATAGGTTTATGACTAGGATCGATGCCCAACTTATGAACCATTACTCTGGTTAAAATTCTCGGCATGTCCATGATGTCCATGCGAAGATGTCAGAATTTTATCAGATGCAGGTTATTAGTTTGTCCCGTAGGTCACCTATCAATGAACTCCCGATTTGCACATATTTTTTAGGCTCGCTGGGGTCCAATGGGATTTAATCGGTAAACTTGCTAGACCGGTGTGAGGTTCAGAAATCAAAAAGGCTTAAAATCAAAATAAAATATTATACTTAAAACTAGAGTATTTTAATTTTAACTTAAGACCGGAGTGTTTTGATAAAGATGAAATCTAGAGTGATTATCACAATTGACAATCCAAAGTGTTTTGGCACAAGGGCCGAAGTGGCCTTCTATCTCCTGAAGCCAGAGTGGCTTGACGCCACTTAAAGGCCGGACCACTTCATAGAAGCATAAGAGGCCATAGTGAATAATAAGAAGTTGACCGAAATTTGAAGGTATTATGTTGACCGAATTTCGAAGATGTTGACCGGACTTGAAGAAGTTGACCAAAATTTAAAGGTATTATGTTGATCGGATTTTGAAGATGTTGACCAGACTTGAAAAAGTTGACCGAAATTTGATGGTATTATGTTGACCGAATTTTGAAGATGTTGACCATACTTGAAGAAATTGACCAGATTTTGAAGGTATTATGTTGACCGGATCTGAAGAAGTTGACTAGATTTTGAAGGGTTGACTAGTTTTAGAAACATCAACCAGATTTGGAGCGAGAAAGTATTAACTGGTTTACGAAACAATGAAGGTTGATCGGCTTTAAGTGGAAAAGTTGATCGGATAAAATCTATAATAAATTGGCTACCGAATTCAGGGCAGACTAAAGACAAACTTTGGACGGTTAAAATCAAATTAGATCCCAATTAATTAGAGTAAGTGAACTATCACGTTGGCCGTCTGAGAAGAAGTACCAAGTAACTTACCTTACTAACTTCCGCCTAATCACTGAAGGGAAGTACCGAGTAGGTAATTTACCCTACTTACTTTCACTTAATCACTGAGGGAAAGTACCGAGTAGGTGACTTACCCTACTTTCACCTAATCACTGAAGGGAAGTACCGAGTAGGTAACTTACCCCCACCTACTCCTCCAAACCCTTGCTCTTTATATACTGGGCTTCGGTTGAAGATGCGAGTGTGAGTGCGGGCAAGTGATAGTAGTAAGGAGCGAAGAAGGAATGAGATCCTCAAGTCAGCCAGAGTGGACAGTCAGAAAAGTGTACTCACCGTTTTAAGTTCATGTTTTTAACGCAAGTGTACTCACCGTTTTAAGTTCTCGTTTTTAACGGAAGTGTACTCACCGTTTTAAGTTCATGTTTTTAATGCAAGTGTACCCCCCTCATTTTTAAGTTCATAATTTAATACTCTGTTTGCAAGTGTACTTCAGACGTTACTCTTTCTATTTTTAAGAATATTACAAGTGTACCCCCCTGTTTTTAAGTTCATACTCTATTTTAGCCTCAGAATATTGCAAGTATACTTCGGACGTTACTCTTTCTGTTTTAAGAATATTACAAGTGTACATCCCTGTTTTTAAGTTCATACTCTATTTTAGCCTCAGAATATTGCAAGTGTACTTTGGACGTTACTCTTTCTGTTTTAAGAATATCACAAGTGTACTCCCTATATTTAAAACTCATATTTAAAATGCAAGTATATCTGACTTTAATAAAATTATGTTAAAGTATGTATGATATTGTTCAGATCATCTGAATTAAGAAAAAATTTTTATTAATGGCATGTTTAAAGGAAGCTCTGTTATGTATTTTCATAAAGACCACCGATCAACCTTACTTGTATTAAGCTTTAAAACCGGTCTTGTAATGTAGTTTTAAAATCAGCATTTGCACTGTGATTTCAAATCCGGCCTTATATCATATTTTGAAACTAGCATTTGTGTATCGTATTTTAAAACCTGTATTTATACTGTGATTTCAAAACCGGCCTTGTATCGTATTTTAAAATCGGCATTTTTGTATCGTATTTTAAAATCGGCATTTGTACTGTGATTTTGAAACTGGCATTTGTATTGTGATTTCAAAACCGGCCTTATATCGTATTTTGAAACCACCATTTGTATATCATATTTTGAAACCGACATTTGTACTGTGATTTTGAAACCGACATTTGTACTGTGATTTCAAAACCGACCTTGTATCATATTTTAAAATCGGCATTTGTGTATCGTATTTTGAAACCGGCATTTGTACTATGATTTTAAAATCGACATTTATACTGTGATTTTGAAATCGGCCTTGTATCGTATTTTGAAACCGACATTTATGTATCGTATTTTAAAACTGGCATTTGTACTATGATTTTGAAATCGGCATTTACACTGTGATTTCGAAACCGATATTGTAATATAATTTTAAAATCGGCTCTATGATTTTGAAATCGACCTTGTAGTATAATTTCAAAATCGGGCTTGTATCGTATTTTAAAACACACATTTGTACTGTGATTTCAAAATCGGCCTTGTATCGTGATTTTGAAACCGGTATTTACATTGTAATTTTTGAAACCGGCCTTGTATCACAAATTTGAAACCGACAATTGTAATATAATTTTAAAACCGGCTTTGTAAAGTGACGTATAAGTTCTATGATTTGAAACTCGCTTGAAGTATATGATTTTTGAACTAAATTTTATGATTTGAAATCGGCTTAAAGTATATGATTTTTGAACTAAGTTCTATAATTTGAAACCGGCTTGAAGTATATGATTTTTGAACTGACCTTAAGATATCTGTACACAATCTCTGAAGGATTAATAGTAATGTTTCCGACTGATTCTGAAAATGACTTTCAGTAAGCGATAAGAAGAAAATGTTTCTGTGGACCCAGGATAGATATGCAGTCAGCTTAGGTTCTCCAGCATGCCTTAGAACATTATGGTAGTAATCGATGATAACTCTATCCATGGAGTTATATGTGGTCCACCCTTCCTCGGGGCGTTACAGTCAAGAGGAATATTTTATTTCTGGCCTACCTTCGGGAGGCACACCGTACTGTTCCCGCGAGATGGGATATTTCTGTTTAGTTTCTGGCCTTGAATTGTGTGGACTAAACACAATCTATCCTCGATTATTCACCCCCTCCGCTAGTAGGGTCTACTGGTAGGTTCTTTTACTGATAAAGATAAATTTTTTATAAATTATGAAAGTAAGACTGACTTCTACTTTCTAAAACATTAGTACATTGATTTCTGATTTTTAAAACTTGATCGTTTCTATTTTTACGTCTGTATCATTATTCTGCTATAAACCACTTCCTTATGGCATTTTTATCTCCATATTTAACTGTAACTATTTTATCGAGTTCTGTTCTGCGTATATATTTTACTGCATATCTGCATGTACCTTGTTGGGCCTCGACTCATAATTTTACAATTTTTCTCCCTCTAGAAGAGATTATAGAGCTTGTGCCTGACAAGAAAGACTAGAGTTCAATCTAAATAATTCTTAAAGATTTAGAACACTCTTGAAGTTATCACGAAGGAAGCAGTCTTGATGTAGTGATCCGATTAGAAAACATATGAATTTTTATAATTGGAAATTTTATGATTTTGTATGCTTAAATGAGTTCGTGGATATAAAGGATAAGACTTTAACAGGTTATTAGAGTTGCTTCCGCTACTTATTTTATGGATATCCTGTGTAAGTCCTAGATGACATCTGTGATACTGTATTACGCATAATTGGTTTATTTTAGGTTTCCATTTCTGTTCGAAATAACGAAGTAAAAAAAATCTATTCTGTCACAACCGGGTTTATAGCAAGGTTGTTTTGGCCCGAAAGTTAAAGTTCTGATCAACCAATCAGGGGTCACCTGAGTGACTTGGATTAAGAAAGGTTCTTAATTCTGTGTAGTTCTGAGAGAGACACTGGATCTGACGGCTGCTGACTCTCACCTACCTAGTGCTATATGAGACTTCCTCCAAAGTTGGGGGCCCTCGGTCGGTACAGGAGTAGCAAGGATTTCACCATTCTAGGCTTTCATCCTATGTCCCATGGATAAGTTGGCCCTCTGGCCACATTCGGTCTCTATTGCTTAAGGACATTTGGACCTTCAGGCCGTCAGGCAGCTAGGTCTTCTCAGCCGGGTGCTTTTTCCTTCGGTTCCTCGGCTTTAAAGCTGAGGTTTGAGAGGTAGTGGAGCGAGCACCCAACTGCTATCCGTCTAGATGTGCGCAGAGAATTTGGAGTATTTTAGACATGCTCTCCATCTAAGCAGTGAATGCGTGCATGTTTGGGGCTGGTTGCTCCCTAGCATGGCTACCCGCTTAGGGGTCATCACCACGGGAGGCGACATCCCATATTGGTACAGTGGCTTGTGCCCTGGTGTTAACCATGTCCGTCTTCGTGAGGTGGTGGTTGAACTTTTCAATTTCTTCTCATGGACTACGCCAATGATGCGTCCTTGATTCGAGTTATTGTAAGGATTAAGGAGCCACTTGATCTTCCTCGATGGGTTGAATTAAAGTGGGTTTGATCTCTATTTTTGCTAATCAAGGCCCTGCGCAACACAATGAATAAATATGAGGTTAGATGATTTGTGGGACTTGCTCCCTAATATATTTTTTGACATTCAAGTTAGTAATCTTTCAATGATAATAAGAAAGATGAAAGATGTGAAGAATGTGAATTCATGGGTGTGAGGATTGAGTGTTGGTTGGAGAATAGTATTGTGGCAAGTACACTCAGTAGAGAGTGGCTTTTTGTGAGGGTACGCTCATGGATTGAGTGGCCAAAGAGAGGGAGAGAATACTTCAATCGTCTGGGGCCTCTTGAAGGTAAAGTTTTCTCTACCCCCTCCCGCAAAGAAAAAGGGATATTTATAACATTGAAGCCAAGTTGACCTTACTTGGGAACCAAAACTAAATGGCGGTCAACCCGGTGGCTCCATTGAACTATTTCATCTATCGCATGCGGGGTGAGTATGGAAACCATGGCTGTCTGAAGATATTAATTCCTTTCTTAGGGAATCACAAAGGTCATTAGATGGTAATATCCATTTGAGAGGATTTGGGGAGTCATAGTTGACATTTTGGGAGCAATACATAATCAGGGGTGATATTTTAAAAATATTTAAAAAAATTTAATTGTTGTTCCGAGAAAAATTTGTAATCCTGGGTGATTATGACAAGTGTTGTTTGCGGGCTGAGTTGTGTCGTAGGCTAGCTGGTGAGTAGAATGGATCCACATGGATCAGCTCTAATTGTCCATTTCCTATCAAGCGGCTTCGAGTCAATCTATCAGAGTATATCGTATCACTGCCCGACTCTAGGGCTTATGAGGCTGCGTTATGGGCCACTTGTTCCCGGGCCCTTTCCCCTTTAGTGGGTTTGGTTCCCAAGCCAATCCATCAATGGCCACACCCGTCAGATCTATTATAAATCAATTTGAGTTATTAATCGATGATTTTGATTTAACGGCATATATATTTTACAAAACAAAATTAATATATATATCTATATTTAGAGCAACTGCGAAAAGGAAACCGCATAACAAATTGATCGTCTGCATAGATAATAAGCCTAGAACAAATAAATAATAATAATTTAATAAATAATGTTGATTAATTTTTAATTTTTTAAAAGATATTTCAATAATAGTTATTGTTAGGTCCCAATACTGGGGCCCATAAAACACGGCCCAAAAGGAAGGCCCAAATCACCCACGTGGAACAACAAGACAGGCTGGCCCAAGAAGCCTAAGTAGCGACAAAGGTACGAGAGGCCAATTTGACCTAAAAGAGTACGATGATGCCATAAGGGGCTAACGTTATCAAGAAAATTCGAGAAACGTCCGAGAACCTAGCCAACAAACCTGAGGACTAGGAAAAGACCCAGAGGGCTTTCAACAGACAAGGACAGTCTTGACATCTCTGCACAAGGAACCAACATGACCGAGCATACCAACTCAGATGGTTCACTTTGACCAAGAAGCACGCGCCATCATGAAAAACCCAACGGCTCCTGACATGTCGGATACGCAGAGTTGGCGTCGCTGACACGCCCTATCTGTAGAGCTAGCGCTGCATCCACAGGGCTGGTGACAGGTGTCCCTAACACGCGCACTAGTAGGGCCGGTGGTAGGCGTCCCTGACACGCCAGTGCCACGCATCCTTTGTCAACGGTATAATTTTTCCTATAAATATCCCCTTTCAGGCAACAAGGAGAAGATTCTACAAACCATTACTTGAGCTCATATTTAGAGTAATTTCCAAAGTGGAAAGTGAAGAAAAGAAGAGAGAAAGATAAAACTCCTTACTTGTAATTCTCGACGGTGACAAATCGTACCACAAGCACGCGGTTGTATTCCTTTTCTGTAACTGTAAAATCTCATGGACCGCCCGTCCATCATCGTGGTTTTTTTTCCTTTAAGTTTAAAATAGGATTTCCATGTTAAAGTCCTCATGCCCAGTGTCCTCGTCCCCCTCTTTCTTTCACGTTCTACTTTGTGTTGCACGCTTCTGTCCGTCTTGGAATGCATAATTCTGCTCGGACTCTGATCGATAGACGACTAGAACACGCAGACGCAACATTGGCGTCGTCTGTCGGAAGCGACTGAAAGTCTGCTTTCCATATTTTCTTTGCAAAAATATACGAACATCGCAACAACTTCAACTCCAAGAACTAGAATGATAAACATGAGGGCACAGGGAGTGCACCTGCTAGGGAGGTGGCCTCACGCAATAGCGGCCCTGACCCCTACGCTGGGGTGGAGAACCACCCTGATCTTACGGTTAGGGCCTTGGCGGTCAGGATAGAAGGCATTTCCAAAGCCTTAAACATGCTCTGCTCTAAAATTGATGAGCGGATGAGAGAAGCTCCCTCTAGGACCTCTCAGGCTTGAGTGTCCCAAGGTAGGGACAAGGAAGGAGATCGCCGCGAGAAGCCGCCAAGCCGACATGAAAACCCGAGGACCCAGGTGGCCTCCAGCAGCAGATCCCCGTGGAGGCTGGAGGGCCGCCCGGATCCTTGGGTCCGAGAAAAAAGCCCAGAGAGGCGTCACTCTGAAACCCAACGGAATCGCCGCGAGTGCAGTAACCAAGTGGCGGTTCCACGAGATGCTCCCCCCCCAAGGAGCTCGCACATCCCCCGAGCACCGTACAGTCTAAGAGCCTTACGAGTTGAGACATTATCTCAACCAAAAGAAGGCAACTATCCCACTTCGAGTGGAGGAGAGGCTGGAAGGAGGATGGAATCGGGTCCTTGGAGATAGCAGTGGGGGAGGGGCTAATGTGCTCTAGTCCCCATTTTCCACGGAGATTAGAACAAGGATGCTCCTTTTGAAATTCAAAATGCCAAATCTGGAGGTGTACGATGGCAGTGCTGATCCCATGGATCACCTCAACTATTTACGGGAGCATCTGAGCCTCCAGGGCCTGGACGAGACCATCATGTGCCAATACTTTCCTTTGACTTTAAAAGGGGATGTGAGGGTGTGGTTCTATGGGATGCCTGCAGACTCCATCTGTGACTTCAATGACTTGACAACAGCCTTCCTGTCTCAGTTTGCCTCCAGTAGGAGGGTAGAGAAGCAGCCCTGGCACCTCACTTGGATCAAGCAGGGTGCCAGGGAGAGTTTAGGGGATTCCTGGCCCGATTTGTAGCTGAGGCTAGACAAATTTCAAAATTGACCGACGAGGTAAAGCTAAATGCTTTCCTTTTGGCTCTTGAAGGAGGTGCATTTTCAAGCACCTTATCCATAAGGGTCTCTAGACCTTTGTGGAGGTCGAGGCTGAGGCCGTGGCCAGAGCGTACATAGCAGCCGAGGAGGCTAACGATGCCAAGCAGCCAGAGAGAGACGAGCACCCTCATCATAAGATGGCGGAAGGCAAGAGGAAGGCCGGGGACTATCAGGGTCCTCACGCAGTGAAGAAACAACACACGGTCGAGCAAAGGGCTTGAAGAGAGCCACGGCCTGTGCACTTTATGCCACTGAATGACACCCACACCAACGTCCTAATGCAAATCCGGCAGGAGAAGTTCCTGAAGTGGCCCAAGTCGCTAAAGAACCCGGAGGGTGGGGACTAGACTAAATACTGTGACTACCACCGTTCTGGAGGCCACAGCACGGAGGACTGCAGGACCCTGTAGAAGGAAATAGAGGAGCTAGTCAGGAGGAAACACCTCAACCGTTTCCTATAAAGACCCGGATAAGCTTCCGAAACAGCGGGCGACAGTGAAACTGAGCCCCCAAGGAACAGAGTGGTCGCAGGGGTCGTAAACATGATATCAAGCTGGCCGGCCAGAGGGGATAGGCATGAGCTCGCAGCAGCAAAAAGGAGAAGTACGGGACTTGGGAGTGAAGACGAAGTTATTTGCTTTAGTAATAGGGACATGGATCATGTAACTTCTCCTCACTCCGACCCCTTGGTTGTAACTGCACTCGTCTCTCATTGAGCAAATGACTACCAGATGAAACGAGTATTTGTTGATAATGGAAGCTGCCGGAATTTGCTGTACCTTGATGCCTATTTCAAGTTAGGACTTAAGAAAAATCAGATGAGAGCGCCAGAAGGGCTACTCTATGGGCTGGACAATGAGCCAGTGCCTGTTCAGGGTATCATTAAGTTGGAAGTAACCCTGGGGGCACATCCGAGGACTGCGTCCAAGGTCCTCACCTTTCTGGTTGTAGACCTTCCCTCAGTCTATAACGCGATTCTTGGACGACCTTGTTTGGCCGCGTTCAGTGCGGTGACTTCCATTCCACATCTCAAAATAAAGTTTCCCACCCCGTGTGGTATAGAGGAAGTCCTGGGGATCAATCCACGGGGTGAATGTGTTACTTAGCACAGACCACGCAAGCAACACTTTCACAACCGATGAAAGGCCTCGACCTCAGGGACGAGGCCACGCTACAGCACGTACAGCCTGTGGAGCCAACTGTCCAAGTCTCACTGGATTCGACGGATCGAGAGAAATACGTCCACGTATGGATCTCACTCCCAGAGACCGTCAGGGTCCAGCTGACCAGCTCCTACGAGAGAACTCAGATGTACTCGCCTGGTCACCTAGTGACATGCCAAGAATCTCCTCCGAGATCATTGTCCACAAGCTGGGCATCGATCCTCGTCACAAACCCATCAGACAGAAGCACAGAAACTAGTCCACGGAAACGTTAGTGGTCGTCCGCGAGGAAGTCAAGAAACTCTTGGACGCCAGAGTTGTCCGAGAGGTGCAGTACCCGGACAGGCTGGCCAACGTTATCATGGTAATGAAGAATAATGGGAAGTTGAGGATGAGCGTGGATTTCACCGACCTCAATAATGCGTGCCCCAAAGACAGCTTCCCACTGCCCAGAATTGACCTTTTTTGGATTTGACGTCTGGCCACGAGCTCTTAAGCTTCATGGATGCGTACTCGGGTTATAATCATATCAGAATGAGTCCCGAGGATGAGGAGCACACGTCGTTCATGACGGACCAAGGGACATACTGCTAGAAGGTGTTGCCTTTTGGCCTCAAGAACGTGGGCGCGACTTATCAGCGACTTGTGAACAAGATATTCAAGGACCAGATAGGGAGGAACGTGGAAGTGTACGTTGACGTCATGCTCATCAGGATTAGAGTGAGCGGTGACCACATCAAGGACTTGGCCAAGACCTTCCACGTGCTCAGGACCCACGAAATGAAACTCAATCCAAGCAAATGCACATTCGGTGTGGCCTCGGGGAAATTATTAGGTTACATCGTGTCGCATCATGGAATCGAGGCAAACCTAAAAAAGATACAGGCTATCCTGGATATGTGATATCCGTTGACGGTAAAGAAAGTCTAGCAGCTCACCGGTCGAGTGGCCGCTCTCTCTCATTTCCTGGCAAAATCGACCGAGAGGCACCTGCCGTTCTTCAAAGCCCTGAGAGGAACAAAAACCCGAGACTTCTGGTGTAGTGACGACTGTGAAAAATGCATTATGGGGACTCAAGAGCTACCTCTTGAGCCCAACTCTTTTAGCTTCTCCCTAGCTGGACGAGGAGCTATACTTGTACTTCTCCGTGTCCGACACGGCATTAAGCTCGGCTCTAGTACGAGAGCAGCACGGGAGGCAATAGCCTGTGTACTATGTAAGCAAGACTCTCGCGGATGTTGAGACCAGGTATCCTCTCACGGAGAAGGTGGCCTTAGCATTGATTTACTCCGCAAGAAAACTTAGGCCATATTTTTAGGCACACAGGATAGTGGTCTTGACCGACCAACCGCTAATGGCTATCTTGCAGAAGCGCGAGATATTCGGACAACTGATCAAGTGGGCCATCGAATTAGGAGAATTGGATATAGAGTTCCGTCGGAGACCGTCCTTAAAGGGACAGGCCCTCGCGGACTTCCTTGTCGAGGCAACAACGCTGCCCAACGGCGATGAGAACCAAGCTGACGTGGAAAATTTCAGCAAGGCGTCGACTTGGACCCTACACATGGACAGCTCCTCAATGAAGGATGGCTACGGAGTTGGTGTTTTGTTGCGCATGTCTGAGGGGCTGGAGATAAAGTATTCGCTAACCCTGGGGTTCTCGGCCACGAACAACATCGCGTAGTACGAGGCCTTGCTGGCCAGGCATCGACTAGCCAAGGAGTGCTCGGCCAAAGATTTGGTCGTCGACAACGACTCTGAGTTGGTCGTCAATCAGGTTCGCGGAAGCTTTGACGTCAACAACTCACAGCTATCCAAATACCTCTCCAAAGTTAGAAGCATGATCTTAGACTTCAAGGCAGCCGAGTTTGTCCACATTCCAAGGGAGGAGAACTCCAAGGCTGACACGCTTGTAAGGGCCGCGACTTCTTGGGATCCAGAACAGAATGCTCGAGGAATGCATGAAGTGCTGGACAGATCCAGCATCGAAGACCGCAAACCAGAGGTAATGCGAGTGACAAGTGGAAACACTTGGATGACTCCTTATCTGAGGTATTTATCCGACAACACATTACGTGAGGATCCAAATGAAGCGAAGAAGGTGAAAAAGACAGTGAGATGGTACACGATCGTGGACGACCAACTATACCAACGGGGCTTCTCAGCCCCTTACCTAAGGTGTCTCACCCCAGAGGAGGTCGAGTACGCCCTCCAGGAGGTCGCGTACGCCCTCCAGGAGGTACACCTCGAAATATGTGGATCCCACATTGGGGGGAAGAACTTGGCCTTTAAACTCATGAGACAGGGATACTACTGGCCGACGATGAAGTACGACGCCATGGACTTTGTGCGCAAGTGTTAGAATTGCCAACTCCATAGCAGCATGAGCCATCTCCCCCACACAGATCTCCAGGCACTCCAATCCCCGTGGTCGTTTGCCCAGTGGGGGATCGACATCCTTGGACCACTCCCGCTCGCTCCCGAACAGATGAAGTTCCCGACTGTTGGGATAGATTATTTCACCAAATGGGTGGAGGCAGTGCCATTGCAAGGATAACGGAGCAAAATGCCACAGAGTTCCTCCGTCAGAACATCGTGTGCAGGTTTGGGATCCCAGAGTGCATTGTGACCGACAACGGGACGCAGTTTATCGGGAAACAGTTCACTAAGTACTATACCAGCCTGAAGATCAACCTGGTGCACACGTCAGTAGCATACCAACAAGCTAGCAGACAGGTGGAGGTAACGAACCACACGATCTTGCACAGGCTCAAGACCAAGCTAGACTGTTCTGAGGGCTCATGGGTATATGAGCTGCCCTCGGTGCTCTGGTCATACAGGACAACGCCTAGAGAGTCCACGAGAGAGACCCCTTTCAGCCTCTGCTACGGGGTCGAAGCTGTCGTTCCAGTAGAAGTAGGCCTCACGAGCCCTCGGGTTGGATGCTTCAGCACGACTGATAACAGCTAGAGACTCCGAAAAAGCCTCGACGCGCTCGAGGAGGTTTGCGATCAAGCCAGGCTGAAGGTAGAGACCTACCAGCAACGAGTGGCCCGCTATTACAATAAGAAGGTAAAGAAGCGGTAGTTTGAGGTTGGGGACCTGGTGCTGAAGAGCGTAGAAGCCACGAAAAAAAATACCGGCAGAAACAAGCTCTCATCAAATTAGGATGGGCCATTTTTGGTCTTTGCCATCCTTCGGGGAGGGGCTTACAAACTGCATACGTAAGAAGGCAAGCTGATACCCTGGACTTGGAATGCCACGCACCTCAGGAGATACTACCAGTGATAGGTGGATCGCTTGCTATTCCCAAAAACTCGGATTTGTCCGAGCGGCCAAGAGGTCTTAACCAAAAACTCGTAGTCGTCCGAGCGGCCAAGAGGTAGTAACAAAAAACTCGGTCCCACTATACTTCATGCGAATTCTACTTTTATCAATTAGAGGAACTCTTGCACGGCGGGATCTCGCTGAACTGCTGAAGCA
>JAOVVI020005286.1:0-16667 GCA_028571085.2 Nepenthes alata
GGAAATATATAAAGAAGTGTAAAGGTATAAAAGACTCCCCTGAGTGTGTGCAAAGTATGACTGCTGGAGCATCATAGTCCTTGTACTTTCTTCCATCCCCAAACTTGATTACAGTCCTGGGTAAAACAAACAAACCACTATTAGTAGAAAATAGAAGTTGATAACAAAATAAAATGAAAAAAAAAAAAATAAAACTAAGAAATTGGGTTGCCTCGAAGCGCTTTGTTATAATATGTAGCTACATTCAATGAGGTGCTCTATCTTCCAATTGTTTGGATACCTCTTGATAGTCAAGGTCACCATATATTTAATGTTTGAGTTGTCGTTAGTTGACCAAGCTTTCTTGATCACCCTTTCTAATTTCCACTGCACCATGAGGAAAGATGTGAATCACCACAATTGGGCACAACCATCTTGATCTTCACTTTCCAGAGAATAATCTTAGTCTTGAATTGTAGAGAAGGACGTCATTTCTGTAGCAAAGAAGTAGTAATTCTTGGTACAAGGGGTGTGATCAAGAAAGGGAGTTTGAGAAAGGAAGATTGGGGGGAGAAATTAAGGGGAAAAGGCAAAAGAAATAGAGATAATCGGCTACTGATATGATTCCAAAAAAGCATTCAGGAATTCACTACACATTACATATCTAATTACTATGGTTCTACTCCTCTTTTATACTAGTTACAATTTGTTAATTAATGTAGCTTACCGTGAACACTACACAACTATCATTACAACTACTTTTGGCGCCTAAAGATATCTAGTTGCAACAATATTATGTCTGTTACTGCAAATTAACTAACATAGTAACTGAACTTGCTGATTACTTAGGCGACGCTCTGTTGATTAGTTTCTTGACCTTCTAGTGCACTCAATCAACTGATCTGCTGCTTGGCACAACCCTTAGCTACTGTGCAATACATGTTATGCTGCTGCTAGTGTTTTGTTTACTAACTGATCAAATCCCATCTGCACTGGTAATTATTTGTTTAAGTTGGATAAGCTTCTTTGTTGATATAAGCTCTCTATCTCATTTATCTTCCTTCCTGCCATGTCATCTTATCATGTCCATATCTTTATGTAACAAATACTCTCCCCTTCACTACATTCTTGTCCTCAAGAATGGAAAGAGGGAAATTGTTTGTTGATACCTTAGAAATTTCCATATTGGTCCATTGAATGAGCCATTGCTGAACATAAAAGTAATCTCTATCCACCATTCCGGTGGCCAAAATCTTCAATGGTTCTGTTGCAAACTATTATTGGTTAGTGAGTAGAGGTAGAGTTGATTGTGGTTGATGATGATGTCCAATGTGCTTTTTGAATAATGATATGGAAGACTGGATGAATGTTGCATTATAAAGGTAATGTCAACCTATATGCTACACTGCCAATCTTGGCTTCAACTAGAAAAGGACCATAGTATTTAGAAGCCAATTTCAAGGACTTCTTGGGACCATAGAAGTTTGCCTATAAGGCTACAACTTGAGATATACCATGTTTCCTACTTTAGGTGATCAATCTGACCTGTGTTTGTTAGCAAGTGATTTCATACGATTTTGTGACAAATGCAATTGTTCTTTGATGAATTGGTTTGAGGAAGTTCTATTTGGTAGATATGTTTGGACGGAAGCAATGGGAGTGTCACTAGGATAATCCATAAGTAAATGAGGAGGTAAGTAGCCATAGAGTGCTTGAAAGGGTGGCATTTTTAGGGCCTTGTGATAGGTAGAATTGTGCCCCCTTTAGCAAGAGGAAGGCAAGACAACCAATTATGTGGTTTGTGGCTTGTTATAAATCTCAGGTATTCTTCTAATCCTTTCGGACTGACCATTAGTTTGAGGTTGATAGATTGTAGATAGGTGAATTTTTGTTCTTAATGCTATAAAAAAGGATTGCCAAAAATTACTTGTGAATATTTTGCCCCTATTTGATATTGTTGTAGAAGTAAGCCATGTATTTTGACAATATTCTCTAAGATGTGTGCCACGGTTACTATAGTGAAGAGATGTTTTAGGATAAGTGTTCATATTTGGTAAATTTGTCCACAACTACCAATATTGTATCCTTACCTTGTGAGGTTGGAAGGTGTTAAATAAAATCCATGGTAATCAGAGCCCAAGATTGAGATGATATGGGTAACGGTGGAAGGAGGCCAAGGTATGGTGTTCTTTTAGATTTGTTTTGTTGGCATGCCACAATTATGTATTAATTAAATCACTTGCTGATGTAAGCCTAGCCAATAGAATAGATGATGCACTCTTTTGTGAGCTGCCACAATACTCGAATGACCTCTTATTGGAGAATCATGAAGTGTTGAGATAAGCTTGGTCCTTAAATCAGTTGCAGTTTCAATGTATATTTTGTTATACTTATTCAAAATACCAGCTCTGAGCTGAAAGGGTGCCTGTTGTTTGGATCCATCAAAAGAAGTTTTTAGTGAAGTTGCCAAATTGTCTTATCGATAGCTCTTCCACTTCTTGCAGCCATTGTGGGATGACACATGAAGAGCTATAGAAATCTGCTGACTGAAACTACGTGGACAGGGCATCAACAACAATGTTCTGCACACCTTTCTTGTATTGTCTAGTATATTGCAATCCTACGAGTTTTGTGAGAATCTTGTGCAACAAAACTGAAGTAAAGTTATGTTTTAATAGATGCTTGAGGATCTCTTGATCAGTTCTAATAATGAAAGGTTGATGCTGTGAGAAATGTCTCCATTTTGTGACGGCAAACCTCATAGCCAGTAGCTTCCTCTCCTATGCTGGTATTCCTTGATTTCTTGGACCAAAGGGCTTTCTAATGAAAGCAATAGGCTTGCCCTTCTATTGTAGTACAACCCCCGTGCTCGAATTAGAAGCATCAACTTCTATGATAAAAATGTCCTGAAAATTTGTAAGTGCTAAAAGAAGAGCTTTGATCATAACTAATTTGAGAGCTTGGAAAGCTGATGCTGCCTCACTAGTCCATTATAACTTATGTTGAGTGAAAAGCGTTATTAATGGTTGACAATGAGACCATAGCTTGATATGAATTTCCTATAACAACCTATAAGTTCCAAGAATCCTCTAACAGCTTTGGTGCTTGTAGGTCTTGGCCAATTAGTCATAGCTGCAACCTTGTTTAGATCTGTGTCTACACCCATTTTTGTAATGATGTGTCTCAAGTACTCTACTTGTTGTCCAAAAGAGCACTTAGACAATTTGACAAAACGTTGATGATCTCGTAGCACTTCAAGTACTTAAGATCAGTGAAGTGAATGTATTTCCCAAGTGGGGCTATAAACCAATATATCAACAAAGAAAACCAATACAAATTTTCTGTTTTGTTGTTAGAAAATGTCATTCATAAGTGATTGAAAAGTGGCTGTTGCCTTAGTTAAACCAAATGACATAGCTACAGATTTATAATGGCCTTGATGTGTACAACAGACTTACTTGTGAATGTCCAAAGGATGCATTCTAATGTGATGATGGTAGCAAGATCTCAGGTCTTGCTTTTTTTTTTAAAAAAAAAGAACCATGTAGTTCATCAAGCAAATCTTCAATAATTGGAATAGGAAATTTGTTCTTGATTGTTAAATTGTTAAGGTGTCTATAATCAATACAAAAGTGCTAAGAAGCATCTTTCTTTTTGGTTAATAATATTGGAGAGGAAAAAGGGCTTGTACTTGGTTGAATTATAGAAGTTTTCAGCATTTCCTTGGTTTTCTATTTTATCTTTTTGAACATGGTTATATCTGCAAGGCCTCAAATCAATTGGTTGTGCGTTATTTACTAAGGGAATGTGATTATCAGTCTCTTTGTGGTGAAGTCCGTTTGGAATGTCAAATACGTCATTGAAGGAATGGAGAATGCTTTGAATATCCAGATAATGTAATAATCAAGAATTGTTTGTGCCGAGTGAAAAGAATTGAGCAATGAAACCATAGCGAAAGAGTGAGAGTTACTCCTTCAATACTTACTGAAAGTTAATAGGATCAGGAAATAAGGTTGAGAAGGAGGGAGAATGAGAGAGAAAGAAAAGGCAACACAGGAGGAGATTTTAGAGAGCACAAAACTTATTCCTCAAAAGCAGACTGTTCATAAACTTGGCCTTCAATCACACTACTAAACACTATGCATTCTCACAGCACTTATACACGTTCTGCTGCCAACCCCTGCTAGTGAAGAACCACTCCTAATTAACGGATTTCTGTTTACAATATTAGTTTGTTGCCAAGGTTGTTTAGTAGCTGTTAATTTGGCTGTAACCAATATGTCAGATGGTTACCTTGCTGCTTCCTCTGTTTGCTGATGCAGAGTCTTGATTCCTTTGTTATTCCAACTGATCCCTATATCTTCAATAGATGTTGTCCTTTTATACTCCACTGATCTGCCGTGTAAGCTACTTAATATGCATTGATCTGTTGTTTACACGGCAACAACTGTCTTGTGGAACACATCATTGTCCTCAAGGATTGAATGATGGAAATTGCTTTGTGATGAATGTAGAATCTTCCCAAGTTGCATCTGTTACATCTAGACTGGTCCACTGAATTAACCACTACTTGGAGAGAGTCTCTTATGGTCTGGAAGACAACTTTCAGTGGTGCAATGACAAACAAGTCTTGATCTGTTAATAATTTTAGTTGCTGCTGAATCTTATGTTTGCTGCCATAGTGCTTCTTCAATAGAGAGATATGGAATGCCGGGTGGATCTTGCAGTATGGTGGCAGAGTGAGTTTATAAGCAACCTGGCCCACTTTAACCTCCATAGGAAATGGTCCATAGTACTTGAATCCTAACTTAATTGCACGTTTGGTTATTGGGATGAAATAAGATGAGAATGAAATAATTATTCTCAGGGAATAGAATAAAATGGGAATAGAGTTGGGAATTTCTATTCCTATGTTTGGTTACTAAAATAGAATAAGTTGGGAATTAGTATTCCAATATTTGATATGTAAAATAGTATGAGAAATAAGGTAAAAAATTGTTATAATGACTTTTTTGCTCTTATTCAATGGAAAAAGGTATTATTTTTTTGGAATATTTCATATAAATATATAATCCCACACACTCTCTCTCCTCATTCTTTCCTCTTCCCGAACTTTCTCTTCTTTTCTTTTCTTCCTTCTTCCTCCTTTTTCCTGCTCTGCTGTTGCCCCAATCTCTCCTTCAAAATAGAGCCCAATGGTAAATCGGCACTGCACGATGGCATCGGCCACAACAACCTCTGGTATTTTTGATCCTCTCCACTATTAACAAGATTTTCGATGAAAATCGTGCTTTATCCTCTGATTTCGATCGACTCTCTCTCTCTCTCTCTTCCTCTCTCGCAAGTCACAAATAACTTAAATTTGCTCTACTGCGGCACATCAGCTTTGCAGGGAAGCAGGGTTTTGCAGGGAAAGAAAAGAACACGAGGCGGCTGCTGGAGAGAAAAGGATATGGGATGCGGGAATAGTTATTCCCTCAGATCTGGGAGTAGAAAATACCTAACAAAACGTGATATTTTTTATTCCCTGAGATCCAGGAATAAATGTTCCTCTGGGAATATTTATTTCATATTAAAATGCAACCAAACAATGGAATAAATATTCTATTGAGAATAAGGTGGGAATAAAATTTTTATTTTCACAAACCAAACATGCCATAAGTTTCTTCCGTGTAGACGCTGAAGTTTGTCTATAAAGTTGCAAATTAAGATACACCAAATCATCCACAACTAAGGTCCTATCTAATGTGTATATCAGCAAAATGCTTCATGTAGTTCTATGCAAATTGCAGATGTTCTTTGATAAATTGATTGAGGGCAAGTCTATTTTGAAGGAAGGAATATACAGATGCAACTGGTGTATCTTGAGGTTGGTCCATGGTAAATGAGGTGGTCGATATCCATATAGAGCTTGAAATGGGGACGTTTGGATAGCATTGTGGAATGAAGAGTTGTAACACTATGCAGCCAAGAGTAGGCAATGATACCAATTGATTGTTTTTGGCTTGTAATGTGGCTGAGGTAACATTCTAATATTTGGTTAATTCTCTCAGTTTGGCCATTAGTTTGAATGTGGTAAGCTGTGGAAAGGTGGAGTTTTTTGCCTATTTGATTGAAAAGGTTTGTCTATAAGAGACTTATGAAAATTGTCTCTATCAGGAATGATAGATGAAGAAAGACCATGTAGTTTGACTATATTGTTATGGAAAAGTTGTGCAACCTTGGATGCATTGAATGGATGTTGAGAGTAAGGAAGTTAGCATACTTTGTGAATTTGTCAACAATGAACAATATTGTGTCTTTTTTATTTGGAGGTGGTAGTCATTGTATGAAGGCTGTTGTAATAATGGACCATGCTTGTGATGGAGTAAGATTGGCTTGTAGGACGCCAAGGTAAGGTTGTTTATCAATTTTATTAAGTTGGCAAATTTCAAAAGAACTCGCCAATTGTGTTGCTTGCTTATTTGAACCAGGCTAGCAGATTGATGTGCTCTTTTGTAAGTTGCCAAGATTGACCCCCCCAATTGGAGAAGCATGAGAGTAGTGAGTAAACAAGCTCCAATGTCTATACTAGAACAAACATATAATCTGTTGTGATATTTGATGAGTTAAGCTATGAAATGAAATTGTAGACATTCCTCTTGGTTGATTTGTAGAGCAGCTTGTAGGGAAGAAGCCATTGGATCCCCATGGCAACTGCCATTGACCTCTGGGATTTGTTGAGGAACAATTGTTGAAATGGTACACATTTCAGATTCTTTAAATTGTTTGGACAGTGCATCTGTCACGATATTTTTCATACACATTTATACTGAATTTTGTAGTGTCATCTTAGCATTTTCATGAGGCTTCTGTATTGAATTGCTGATTTAAACTGTTTCTCCAACAAGTGCTTTGAAATTTCTTGGTCTGTTTTGGTAATGAAGGGCTAATGTTGTTGTAAGTGGTTCCATTTGTTGACAACAAACAAGATGGCTAGAAGTTCTCTTTCATATGGTGGTAGACCCTAGTTTTTTAGGCTAAAGGGCTTGCTGATAAATGCAATGGTACAGCAATTTTGATGTAGAACAACTCGCTTACCTATATTAGATGTATTTGTCTCTATTGTAAATGTGGTACTGAAATTAGGTAGAGGCAGAACTGGAGCATGTAAAGCACCCATGGATTCTTCTGTCCACTGGAACTTTGGCAGCTTGAGTATGGCAGTTAATGGCTTAGCAATGATAGCATAGGACTTGATGAATCTCCTGTGATAACCTATGAGCCCCAAGAATCCACAAATAGCTTTGGTGGAAGTCGGTACTGACTTGTTCGGCATTGTTGACACGTTGGGCTGGTTGGTAGTGACTCCTTTGCCCAAGATGATATAACCCAAATACTCAATTTGTTGTTGCCCAAAAGAACATTTAGGCATTCTAGCAAAATGTTTGTTGCCATAGTATGGATAGTACTTGAGACAAAGTTGGGGTTGCAAATCAGTATATCATCAAAGGAAATGAAAACAAGTTTTCTAAGTTGAAGCCAAAAGAAGGTATTCATGAGTGATTAAAATCTAGCTGGTACATTTGTGAGGCAGAAAGGCATGACTGCAAATTCATAATGGCCATGGTGAGTTTTGAAAGCTATTTTATGAATCTCCAAGAGATTCATAAAATTTGATGGTAGCCAAATCTGAAGTTTATTTTGGAGAAAAAGGAAGCTCCATTCGATTCATCTAACAAATCTTCTATGATTGGAATGGGAAATTTGTTTTTGATGGTTAAGTTGGTTAACTGTCTATAATCTATGCAAAAATGCTAGGGACCATCTTTTTTCTTAACAAAAAGCATAGGCATGAAAAATGGACTGTTGCTTGGTTGTATCACTGTTGTGCTAAGTATCTCTTCAATTTGTTTTTCAATTTCATTCTTTAAAATGTGGTTAAACCTATATGGTCGCAAATTAACTGGTTGTGCTGATGGAATTAAGGGTATATGGCAGTCATGAGATCTTTGTGGCAGTAATTGGGTGGGAATACTAAAAATTTCACTGAAAGAATTAAGAATTTGTTTGATGGTAGGATGGTGAGTTACCTGAGGGGTGTTGTCATTGATGGTGAAAATGATATCTAGAAAACATTATCCTAATTGAATCCATCTTTGTTGTTTCTTCCTAGAATTGCTTGCCAAAGAAGCATTCTCAGTGTTCCAATGAAGTTCAATCTATTTGTAGTGGTGGTTGAATGAAATGAATAGTTTGGAGAAATAAAAAAAAAGGGGTTGTATTAGCTTAACTAATACACACCAAGAACCATGTCATAACAACCCAAATGCAGGGTTCTGAAATCTTCTTAGAATGGATGGCCTAGCATCTTTCAAGTAAATTGATAACATTGAGCATCACTCACCATCTTGTTCCCATTTGCCACTGCCACCTGTAGAGGTGAGGTTAGAATTATTCGTTCTTTAATGATAGGCACAATTTTGGGATCCAAAAATCTTTGTGTGCTTCCATTGTCGATGAGGATGGATATATACTTATTATGGCTGGAATTTTTGATTTTGATGGTGTTGCTGGATGGCTGTATTGAAAGGGCATGGTCAAAAATTTCAGACTCCTCGCTGTCAATGGGTGTCTTATTAGCATCTTTTGCCTCTCTATCTTCTTGGCTAGTGGAAATAGTATTGCATTGTTTTATGTTACATCTATGGCTAGGGAAAATTTTTTCACTACATTTATTAAGACACGCTTTTGTTCTGGAGTCATTGTAGGGTGACGGTGGTTATCTAGTTTTGGAATTTGTGGTTTGTTGAAGGAATTCATGATGTCAGGATAAGGGTTGTCCTTGTAGTTTGGGTTATAAGATGATTTGTGTTTCTTGTTTAAAGCTTCGTTGCTTGTTCTTGCAAGGAAGCTAGCTAAAAAGCATGAGGTGGTGAACTGGGATTGAGCAATTTTACCATATATCTCGGCTCTTTGAGACCACTTAAAAAACTTGAGATGAAATATACATCAAATAATCCATGTTTCTGTTGTAACATTAAGGCTAGGAGTTACTTCAAATTGATCTTGATAATATTCCAAGAACCCAGTTTGTTGTAACTTGTTGAACTGCTCAACTATGTCTGCAAAAGATTTGTCTCCAAATCTTACATAAATATCAATAGTAAAAGTTTTCCAAGAATTGTGCGACATTGTTGTGATATAGCATCAGAACCAAGTTACTGCTCTGCCCTCCATGTATACAGAAGCTATTTCAATCATTTGGTAAAATGGAATTTGATTGAAACGGAAATACTTTTGGCATTTAAAGATCCATGATTTTATACCATGCTCATCAAAATTAGGAAAATCAAGTTTAGGTTGATGAAAATTTGGTTGTGGTTTGTGTGTAATGTCCAGAGTTGGAATTGGGGAGGTACTGAGTTGTGGATTTGGTGAGACAATATATGTTGTGGTGATAGTTCGTGTGTTTGAATCAAGGAGCAGCGGCTTGTTTTTTGTTGCATTAATTTTCTAATTTCATACATAAATGCTTCCATCTTGGTGTCAACATTGTTGATTTTGTTGTCCATGGACCGATGATGGGCTTGGACCTTATCTTTATAATCTTCTTGCAACTCAATGTGAAGCTACTTGAGTTGATCTTCTACTGATGTCTTCTTGTTCATCATGACAAAAGATTGTTCTTGTGGATGAACATGTGTTTAATTGTTATGGATGTTGTGAAACGGAATAGGAACTATGAATCAGATAGCAATTTGCAGTGGAAGAGTGGTAGTTACTCCTTTACTACTAATTGAAAGTTAATTGGATCAAGAAATGAGGCTGAGAAGGAGAACGGAGGCAGAATGAGAAAGAAAGAAAAGGCAAAACAGAAGGAGAGTTTAGAGAGGACAAATCTGATTCCTCGAAAGCAGACTGTTCAGTAACTTGGCATTCAATCGTACTACTGAACACTACACAATCTTGCAGCACTAATACACGTTATGCTGCCAACTACTGCTAGCTAAGAACTATTGCTAATTAACATAATTCAGTTTATAATATTAGGTTTTTGCCAAGGTTGTTTACAAGCTGTTAATTTGGCTGCAACTGATACATTTAAATGGCTACCTGGCTGCTTCCCCTGTTTGCTTATGCGAAGTCTTGTTTCCTTTGTTCTGTCAACTGATCTCCATGTCTTTATTAGCTGCTGTCCTTTTATACTCAATTGATCTTCCATGTAAGCCACTTAATATGCATTAATTTGTGTTTACATGACAAAAACCTTGACTGGATTAGACCCATTTCTATAGTGTATTACCTGAAATACTTGCCAAGGAAGCATTCTCAGTTGTGCCATGAAGGTCAAGTTTTTTGCCTTGATATTTGACAGATATGGTAAGTTTGGTGAAGTCATTGGCTCAATTAATTCACTCCTAATACAATGTCATATCTTCTCAATTGTAGCAATCTTAAATCAGCTTGGAAATTATACCCATGCATTGACTAAGGAAAGCAGTGGAATTGGGAGTCGCTGATCATTTTGTTGCCATTGGCCATTGTTTCATTGAGTGGAATGTTGCTTATGGTTTGGAATTTGGGGGCTGCCACAATGTTAGGATCCAAGAAGTTACACGCACTCCTACTGTCAACCGAAATATAGAGAGGTTGATTATGAGTAAGACCCCTGACCTTGATTGTATTATAGAATGGTGGACAGAAAGAGCATGTATTGAAATTTCTTTATCAGTAATGGCCTGTAGTTGTGTTCCTCTATTCTATTCTCTGAGTCAGTGATAATAGCATTATATTGTCTACTTGTGCACTTGTGTCCTGGAAAAAACTTTTCATTACATCTATGGCATAAGCCCATGGCCTGTTTTTGGTCTGATGATTACTGATGAGGTAGAAGAGCATTTGTTTGGTAGGAGCAGTATGGTTTTCAACAGGAGCAAAGTTTCTAGAGGAGTGTTTCTATGCGGTTTTGGTTTTCTTGTGTATGGCTTTAAGAGCTTGTTCTTATAGGGAGGCTAGTTTGAAGGCATGAGAAAAAGGAGATAGGTTAGGAATTTGACTATGCATCTAAGTTTATCTTTAAGGCCACTAAGGAAGCTGGAACACAAAATATGCATCGAATAGGCTATGATTTTGCTGTAACATCAAGGCACTCAACTCTTCAAGCTGTTCTTGGTAAAGTTTTAATGAAGAAGTTTGTTTAACTTGTTGAATTCTTCTATAATGTCTACAAATGATTTGTCACTAAAATGGGTGCACAAGTCATTTGTAAGGATTTCCCAAGAGTTATGGAGCATATTAGTTGAATAGCCTTTAAACCAAATTGCTGCCCTGCCTTCTAGATAGACAAAAGAAATTTTAATTTTTTGAAGAGGAGGAATTTCATAGAACTAAAATACTTTGGCAACAAAAGATCTAAGATCTAGTGTTTTGGCCATCAAAAGGAGAGTCAAGTTTGTTGATGGAAAAGGTTGGAGGTTTTGGTTGAGGTATTGGAGTCATGATAGGATAAGTAGAGATTACCTGCTGTGGTGAATTGGACTGTAACGCTTGGTTCCTAATTATTAATTTTGGTATTATCAATTTATTTTGGGTTAATTTAGAAAATAATTATACAATTAAATTTTGGTTGGATATTGGTTAAGGGCTTCAAGCCTGGCACTTGATGTGCACCTGTTACACATTCATGCGCATTTTAAGCAGAATGTGTGCGCCCGAGGAGCACTTTAAGGACGCTTATATGTGTTTTGGGTAGAATGTGTGGCGCCTAAAGTACGCCCCTATAGTTTTGATAGATTGCTTGCATCTGATGCGGCACTTGTACATACCCGAGGATTTGAGTGGCACCTGATGCGTCCTTAACCGGCGCTTGTGTGCTAGTTCGTTTATATATGCAATGTTAACACTGTTTACGGGCATTTTTTGCAGGAAAGAAGAGAAAGGAGAGAGAAAGAGAAGAGAAAGAAGAGAGAGGAAGAGAATAGAGGTGGTTTGAAGCATTATTTTGTTAGATTTGTCAAATTTGAAGGTTAAGGCAAGTATTCTTAGGCCTAATCTTTAGTCTATTTCAAATTCCCTATAGTTTTGCTTATGTTTGGTGATTTACTTTACATGCATGTCAACTTTTACTTCCCTTTGAATACGTGTGCATGCATGTAGTTTTACTAGTTTTTGAGGTTTTGCTTTGGTTTTACCAAACTTTTGAGAAGTTTGTTTTGTATAAAATGAGCAAATATTTGAAGGATAATGTTTATATACATTAATATTCATGAAATAAAAAGTCTTGAAAATCTGCATTTGATCCTTATATATAATAGTCTATGCATGTGCTTTGAGTTGGACTTTTTTTTGTTATTTGCTTCAATATTTGTACTTTAACGTTTCGTATTTGGACTTCCTCGGAGTGAAAATTTTGTACTTTTTTGTCAAGGAGGAAAGTTTTGAACATTTGTTATAGAGCCCCCTGATTTGGTATTTTTTTGGAACCATTGTAAGGATTTAATCAGAATTAATAATTTTGAATGTCATTGTATATTTAGACAGATTTAAGGATTGCGCCTATCATCCATATATGACAAAATAAAGTCGCATTTGACCCCATTTATAAGATGTTATAGGTCGATGGGTTTAATAGTTGTGATTTGGCCTAAAGTTATTGGGCGTACATATAAACCTTCTTTATTGTTAGCCTTTTGGTTGATTGTTCTCAAATTTAAGTATGCTTGAATTTTTTATGTTTTATCTTCATCCGATGTGATATTGAGATATTTGACTTTTGAGATTTGCAGGCTTTGGTCATTATTCGAATTTATTTGGATTTGGTTTGGATTTTGGACTTAGAGTTTTTAGATTTTTGATATCGAACTTTTGGACGATTTCGTACATTCGGACTATTTGATCAGATTACGAATTTTCCGTACGAAATTGTATTTGGATATTTGATATCGAAACATTTGGCACAATGGGTTTTGCACACATTTTATTGTTTTTGCTTCTTCGTTTTGATTTATGTACATGTTTGTTTCGTTATATAAACACTGATATTTGTTGAGTATTTGGCTTATGATTTTACTGTTTCTATCATTTTTCAGATTAGAGGTTTATAGATTGCTTGTAGAGAGTTTGGACAAGGATATTCAGGAGATTGATATTTATGTCTTATTATATTAGATTTTCATTTGAGACAGTTTGTATTTTGGATTTGTTTGAGGAGATTACATATATGTTGATGACTGTGTGTTGTATTATGGTGGAGACTTCTCTTAGATTGCTTTAGTATTGGGATTGTAGTATTATGTCTTATGTAGGATTGACGTTTTGAGTTTGTGGTGATTGGATTGTCGTCATTGTTACGATTTATGTAGTAGGTTATGGTCAATACTTTAGAGTTCGGATAGATATTTTGGAGTGATCCTATTGTTATGATTATTGATGGTATTTTGACTTTTGTTAGGTCTAACCTGTATTCGGTATTGTATTCCTTTGTGGCTAGGGATTTAACTCGCAGTTTTAAATCATTGTCATCAATTATTGCTTGCTTTTGGTCCAGTGTCGTGACATGGAAAATGGTGGACTTGCAGATGTGGCAGTTGGTTTAATGAGCTTTAATTGCCTGATGTCAGCCCTGAAGGCATCCATCTTGTGATCCATCATGCTGAATCTTTCATCCATGGCTTGTTGCTGCTATATTTCTTGCTCCTTTTGTGCTTCTTGAAGTGTTAAGTGAGTATGTTTAAGTTGGTTGTCCATGGTTTTGTTTCTTCAAAGTCATGGTAACGGAAGGTGTTGATTGATGGAAAGAGAAGTAAATCTGATACCATTTTGTAGCAAAGTAGTAGCCTTGGTACAAGGGGTGTGATCAAGAGGGAGTTCGAGAAAGGAAGAATGGAGGGAGAAACTGAATAAGGGAAAAGGCAAAAGAAATAGAGACAATTGGCTACTGATATGATTCCAAAGAAGTATTCAAGAATTCGCTACATATTACAAATCCAATTTATTTTGCATCTATTTCTACTGCTCCTTTATACTAGTTACAATCTTTTAACCAATGTTGCTTACCTTGCACACTACTCAACTATCATCACAACTACTTTTGGCGCCTAACACTTTAATTACAACAATATGAGTTTGAAACTGCAAATTAGCTAGCATAGTAACTGGACTTGCCGATTACTTAGGCACCAGTCTGTTGATTAGTTTCTTGATCATTTGATGCACTCAACTGATTTTCTGCTTAGCACATCCCTCAACGACTCTACAATACTTGTTCTTCTACTGCTGTTGTTCTATATTTGTTGATCTGTTTGCTAATTGATCAAACCCCATTTACTCCGATCATTTCTTGTTAAAGCTGGATAACCTTCTTTGCTTATTTAAGCTCTCTATCTCACTTATATTCCTTCCTATTGTGTAATCTTGGCTTGAATTATTGGTGTAGGATGTGTTTTTCATGCCATTTCTTTTTTCTCCTTGTAGATACACACATTCTCGTAAGCTTCCCTTCTTAGATCATCTAACTCATTAGTAGGATTACCCTCTCCTAGTAGTCATATCAAAGTTCAACAATTTCATTGCCTAATAAGCTTTGTGCTCCAATTCCACCGGTAAGTGACCTGCCTTGCCAAATACAAGTTGATAAGGGGACATACCAAGTGGAGTTTTGAATGCGATGCGGTAGGCCTATTGCGCATTATCTGGTTTCAAGGACTAGTTCTTTCCCGAAAAACTCACAATCTTCTCTAAAGTCTGGTTCAATTCTTGATTAGAAATCTTCACTTGGGCGCTTGTTTATGTCGTAGCAACTCGATGCGTTACACCATATTTTTGTAAGAGGGTAACAAATTGATGATTGAGAAATTATATACCTCCATCACTTATGATTGCTGTGTGCCAAACCTTGTAAAGATTTGACTCTTAATGAACTTTACCATAACTTTGGCATCATTAGTGGGCAAAGCCATGGCTTCCATCCGTTTAGAGAGATCATTGATGACCACCAGGATTTGTTGGTTTGTATAAGTTGGTGGGAATGGTCCCATAAAATTAGTGCCCCAAACATCAAACAACTCCACCTCTAATATGATTTAAATGACATTTTACTTTGGGAGATGTTACCACTTCTTTGACATTGATCACATGTGGAAACAAGAGTATATACATCCTTGAATAGGGTCAGCCAATAAAAACTAGATTGCAATATCTTTGCTGTAGTTTTTGTAGCACCAAAGTGATCTCCATAATTGGATGAGTGGCAATGCTGAAGAATATACTCCATTTCCTCTTCATGCTCACATCTTATTTTTTTATCAGCACCCCACATTTGTAAGAATTGTTCCTCCCAAGCATAGTGCTTAACATTGGATGGAAACTATTTCTTTTACTGCAGGGAAAAGTCAAGACGAGGGATGTTACTTGCTAAGAAGTTCATAAAATTGGAATACCATGTTTCTTTTGTTGTGGCAAGTGCAAATAGGTGCTCATCAAGAAACACTTAATTTATGGAATCCTGCCATTTGACATGTCATTGTTTTCCAATCTTGAGAGGTGGTTGGTCATGACCTTTTGGTTCCCTTCTTATCTTGAATCTTTAAATCATATTCTTGTAAAAGAAGAACCCATCTGATGAGTCCCGATTTGGAATCTTTCTTCTTAAGCAAATATTTCAAGGACGAATGATCTATGTAGGCAATCACCTTAACTAAGGTCAGATCGAAACTTGTCAAAAACAAATAGGTAAGACCGAAACTTGTCAAAAGCAAACACCATTGCAAGAAGCTCCTTTTCCACTGTGGCATAATTTGATTGTACATCCTTAAGAGTTCAGCTTACATAGTAGATCTCACATAGCTTTTTGTCTCATCTCTGCCCCAAAACAGTCCCCACAACATAATCACTAGGATTGCACATCAATTCAAATGGTAGGAACCAGTTTACAGCAATAATGATGGGTGCCAAGATTAGCTTCTCCTTCAAAGTGTTTAATGCCTCCAAATATTCATTTTTAAAATTAAAAGTAAGCGTCTTTAACTAGCAGCGTGCAAGTAGCTTGGTGATCTCTGAGAAGGCTTGGATAAATATTTGGTAAAAGCTTGCATGCTCTAAGAAGCTTCTCGCAGCCTTCAATGAATTTTGTGGAGGTAGTTTTTCAATGACTTCTACCTTGGCCTTATCTACTTCAATTCCTCTAGCTAAAATTCTATGCCCAAGCATAATCTCTTTGTGAACAATGAAGTGACACATTTGCCAATGCAAGTCTAAGTTTACATCCTCACATCTTTTCAACACCAATTATAAATTATTTAAACACCAACCAAACAAAGAGCCATAAGTGGAAAAATTTTCTATGAATACCTCTAAGAACTGCTTCACTATATCAGAAAATATTGCCATCATGCACCTTTGGAAAGTGGTTTGTGCATTCCTAGGCTAAAGGGCATTCTTTAAAATGCAAAAGTATCATAAAGACATGTGAAAGTGGTCTTCTCTTGATCTTTTGAAGCTATGACAGTTTGATTGTAACCCGAATAGCCATTAAGAAAACAATAATGTTCGGATAGCTTTTCCACCATTTGGTTAATAAATGACAAAGGGAAGTGATCCTTGCATGTTGCCTTGTTCAGTTTCTTATGAATGCATACTCTCTATCCTGAAATCTTTCTTGCAAGAATGAGTTTGTTGTTGTCATCAGTAATTATAGTGCTGCCTCTTTT